>CAVNYN010204667.1:0-56296 GCA_963692815.1 Nyctanthes arbor-tristis
AGAAATGAGGTGGTGGAGATGCTCTTCGAGCAGCTTACCTATGGGCTAGAGGGCAGCAGTGGGAAGACGGAGGCAAAGGAGGTGCGGCGGACCAGCGGTAGCAGCGGGCGGGCCAGCGGCAGCAGAGAGCGGACCAAGGCAGGGCGGCAGGCGCGAGCGTGGCGGACCAAATTAGCAGTGAGTGGCTGTAGCATGGTGGCGAGCAATCGAGAGCAGCAGTGAATGGCGGCAGACTAGTGGCGGCGCCTGGTGGAAGTGAGGAAGAACTACGATTTTGGTTTTGGCTTCAAATTTTGGCTTCTCAAACTCAATTCTAATTTCTATGTTAAGACTTGAAAGTTGTTTCTTGTTTCTCTTACAAATGTTTGTGAACCACGCTTTTAGTTTTAGGAAATTAAAGAAAAAAAATTTGATTTGACTGGTTTAAACCAGTTTGGACCAAACCGGTTCAAACTGGTTTTAACCGAGCCAATTTTGACCGGTTCGGTTACAACCGGTTTTGACCGGTTCGATCAGTCAAAACCGGGAACCGAACTAAACCGGCTCGGTTCGGCCATGTACAGCCCGTAATCCAACCTAAAACAGTAAAAAACCGACGCTGAGCTCGGTCCGGTTCGGCCAGTTTTCAGGTTTTCCGCCCACCCCTAACTGTTAGATTGAGGATTTTGTCAAAGAGGTTTAGAATGAACTTTCAAAGCTTGGGATCAACACTTTTGGTCTGGCGGATTGCAAAGCTCTGAAATTTCTTGGTGATATTATTGAATCAATTGCTGGGTCTATTTTTCTTGATAGTGGATGCAACACTGCAGTTGTATGGAAGGTCATTTACTTCGATTTGGCAAATTAAAGTTCTTCTGGTGATATCAACTATTTTTTGTGCTTCACTGGTGATGGTTGGGAATCCTTGAAATAAAAAGTTTCTTTTTTGTGTGTATTCCTAGGTTTTCCAACCATTGCTGAACCCAATGGTTACTCCAGAGACACTCCCTATGCATCCGGTTCAAGAATTGCAAGAAAGATATCAGCAACAGGCTGAAGGTCTAGAGTACAAGGCCACGAGAACTGGGAATATGGCTACTGTAGAAGTATATGTTAATGGTGTCCAGGTTGGGATTGCCCAGAATCCCCAAAAGAAAATGGCGCAGAAATTGGCTGCTTGTAATGCTCTTGTTGCTTTGAAGGAGAAGGAGAAAGTCAAAGCCAAGGAGAGAGGTGAAGAAGAAGATGATAAAAAGAAGAATGGCAGCCAGACTTTCACCAGGCAGACCTTGAATGATATTTGCTTGCAGAGAAATTGGCCGCTGCCACTATACAGGTTAGTCAATTAGAATGGTCATTTTATAAGATACAATATGTTCATAAATGGAAGTCATTCATTGAGAAGATTTTTTTTTTTTAACATTGAAAAGTGTTAATTTCACTTTTAGGTCTGTTCAAGATGGTGGTCCTGCACATGCTAAAAGATTTACATTTGTTGTGCAAGTTAATACTTTTGATGAGGATGGACTGACGAATGCATTGGAGAGCCGATGCCAAGCGTCAAGAAAGCCAAGGATTCTGTAGTAGTTCTCTTTCTACAACTCCTAAATAAATGGTATACACGATAGCTTTTTGAGGCCTGGGGGAGTGAAACGTAACTGGTCTTTTTTTGTCTTCTCGATTGGAAAAAGTTGCATTGGTTGGTGTTTCATCTTTGGGTTAGACCTTTGATGATGAGTCATGAATTGGATCTACACTTTTTTTTGGTTGTTGTTGTAATTGTAAGGCTCCAAATGAAAATAGTGAGGCAAGGAGAAAATAAAATTGGGAAGAACAACTTTTCCCCGCCTCTTTACTTGTTGGAGAAATCTGAACTCGGTGAAAATGCAAATCAAGAAACTTGTGAATTTTTTTGTGTGGGTGTGCTGTTTTTCACATTATTTCCCATGACAGCACAATACTCAGCTTTACCAGATTGAGTTTTAGGGCTCCAATCAAGAGATAGTTTATGCTTCTCATTCCATTGTTTATTACGCTACAAGCTCGGGTTTCTGAAACTTTTTAACATAATTCATAAATTAAAAAGTCTCCTTAACGATATTAAACAGAAATGATGACGAGAATGTAAAGCTTCAAAATAAGTCTTTATCCATGCTCTGCATATAATTAAGATAAAGCTCTTTACCAAAGTTAGGATTGCATACAAGGACATTTGTCAGGTCTGGGGCAGAATCGGTGCAACATCTTTAGTGCACATTCACCTCGACCGTGTGGAGACACGTCAAAGTCCGGCATTACTAGATCAATGTCTACTATTGTCAATGCCTTGAAATGGATGAAGAAACGAGTACAAAGTACACCTTGGTCAAACAAAGCTAAGCATGTTGTACTTGTTAGCACGGTCTACCATATTTGGACAGCCTGAAATAGGAAATTTTTTGAAGACATTGAGCCGACCTTGGACTCCATGGTTCACACAAAGTAATGTTTACCTTGTATCCTCATATTTTAATTCAGTATGAAATTTTTGCGAGGGGTCTATAGTCTAATTTGTTATTTGCTCAAAATTTGTATTGCCTGGGTATATCCAGAGTACTTGTATTCTCATGTTTTTTATCAATATATATTTACTATTTATTGATTTTAAGAAAAAAAGAGTAAATAAATTCTCGGCTAGAGATTGTGATATCTCTAGCACAAAGTTTATACTCAACTACTACACCCAAACAAATTATAGATTTTTTCTCAATATCATTTGGAAGATTTAAACAAGGAAATGGTTACCGGATCCATATATACAATATTAACAACAAACGTTTTATTTCATGTAGGATATGAAAATCAAAAACTTTCCTGTAGATTTTTTTATTTATACAGGTTTTAGCAAATTTCTCAACTTTACTGGGGATGTGAGGTTAGGATATAACTTGAGAGCTTAGACATCATACTTTATCTTGAAGCCATTTTTGTCATGCTTCCGGCAAGAAACCAACCTCCTTCACCATCTACTTTGTCAATCAATTCATTACCACACTGCCCATGTATCCTATATCATCATATCTGTAATTTCTAGATGCTGACGGAGCTTCATTCTCCAAGAAATCAGATTTTAGCTTTGATATGAAATTATTAATCCTAAATTTTAGATTTGGATTGATATTTGTTATTTATTTATTTCTTTATCCCATCCATGGCCTGATTTTTGGAATTTAGAGACCACAAACACAAGGTTTCCACTTTCTATGAGTTGTAGTATGCAACCTGACTTATGAAATAAAAGAGTATTAAGTATAGGTATTTGTCTATAATATAGCCAGCTGAGTTCTCAAATATAAACAACTTTCAACTTTTTGATGGCCAAATAGCCAAAGGGATAGAGACTAGCAATATATTTTATGCTACGATAACAAGCCAAGGCTTGGCGTTGCCTTTTTCTCCTTCTTTTTATTTATCTCTTATTCCAAGACCTCAGTTTGTACTTCAACCAACCTGTGTCAATAGCCTTCGAACATCCACAACTTTGAAGACTCTTTTCCAGGCTAGAAAATAGGTGAAATTCTAAAGAATCAATGATGGTTTCTGTTAAAGAACTAATACAATTATAAAATGCTTGGTTTGCATTTTATAACTGTGTTGGTTCAAAGGAACCAACATTGGTTTTGTAGAACTGCAAAAACAGTGCGGTAATAATCCTTGAGGATAGAGTACTCAAGGATGCAATGGCGTACCATCTGGATTTCTATCTAGATTGACAGAATGGGATAAAAATAATTTTATACATTTACTTGATATTATACATTGTAGCAGTCAATTTGAAAAACAACAAAATACAAGCCCTTCAATAATAATAATCACATGCATACGAGAAAGTAGACATGGATTTTAGGCAGCAACAACATCTCAAAGCATATATATAGAATCTGGTGACACAGATATCATCTGAAGGAGGCTTAAATTGGAAAATGTTTCCTCTAGAGTTGGACCCCTCCAGCTACCATCTATAGTTTCTTTTGTCATGTGCACTGACTCCCTAGCTACATCAATCATACCGAGTTTTCCATCACCACCAAGCAATAAGCATTGCGTTGTGAGGTCTGCGATTCTCTCTATCTACTCCCAACACAGTGGTAGCTGCTCGTGATAGTATAGACTCTGATCTACAATCTCTTCTAGCTTTCTTGTCTTTATCTTCTGCAAAGCTGATGTTGAAAAATTCAAAGATGAGGTTCCTGTTATAAGCTCTAGAAGGACAAGGCCAAGGCTACAAACATGATTCCTCCTACAATGTGAAACTTCCATCTTTTCACTTGAATGGCAACCATCATCGCATGTGGCATATAGGAGCTTAGATCCAACAAGCTTTACACAGAAATCCTCATCTAGAAAGATGCAGCCAGAGTGCACATTGGTGGAAGATGGGAGGTGAAATTTCATTGACAAGAAATGCAAGAACACATGCAGTTTCAACAGCAATATTCAATCTCTTGTACCAGTCCAGATCTATCTTTCACTCTTTAGTTTGAAGCAAATGTTCCTCAAGGGTCCCATTTGCAGGATACTAATAAACTACCAGGGAAGCATATCCAGAATCAATATACCATCCAACAAGAAGTGCTGTATTCTTATGTGAAATGGAAGACAAAGCTTCCACTCTTGATAAAGTTTGAATACGGTCTCTTTGGCTCTCACACTACACTCTTTGCACAACAATGTGCAATCCATCTATAAAAATTTCAGAATATAGTGTAGTCTTAGTGCCATCCCCAATTTTCTGATCGTCCCCAAATCCTTTTGTAGCTTCCTTAAGCTCATGGTAAGTAAATAATCTAGTTGTATAGGCTTTTCTTGATGAAATTGTATTTTGAAAGTGGCCCTAATCAGAGATAAATAAATCGGACTTAAGGGACCATCTCAAAAGACATAAAAATGCGGTCATGGATGCAACTGCAAATGCAAAAGTTAAGATTCCTATAGGACAAAGCGATGTAAGCTCCTTACGTCAAAAGAGCATAGCTTATAAGATCCCACTCATGATAATTTGTGTGTCGATAAATAGCATTATTATGCTAAATCGATAAATAGCATTATTCTGCTAAAATTTCAAGGAGTCTTTTTGGGTGGAGGGCCAAAAAAAAAAAAAAACTAAGGCTTATGGTGACTTCCGCAAATTACATATAGAAGAAAGCTCTCTCTTACTTTCCCAACAAACATATTTTATTTTCTCATTTTGTAATTAAGATGGAAGATGTGAGTTCTGATACTTGTTGATGCCTAGATCTAGAATTTCTATTTTCACTCTCTACAAGATCTAACTGCCAGGAATATTTGAATGAAGAATTAAGACACATCGAAGCAAGGTGTCTAAGGATCAACATTAGTCTAGCATATTATCCCTTTCTATTAAAAAAGGCTTGTAAATCCCTTAATTGTAAATGACGTAGTTTTGCTTGGTTTTTTATATATACTTTTTTCCTTTTTTTTTTTTTTTGGGGTTCCCTAAGAGCAAAGAACAAGCTAATACATAAGAGATAAATCTGCATGTGTCGTCAGTAATTAGGCTTCGAAGATGATAGTAAAAGTGTTACTTTTGATTTTTCAACTTTTTCAGTAAGAACTAGATCTCTTCACATTAGATTAGTTGATTCCCAATAATATAATATCTATATAACTTCCTAGTGTAATTCAATTTGGTCTGAATAATTTATTCTAACCAAATTTTCCCGTTCATTTTCTGAAGTAAAATTGAAATACAGATATCCCAATTTTCAACTTATATTCATTTAAAATCCTAATAATATTCGTATCTTCTAATTTTTATCAATTCGGTTATAAGAAATTGACACTCTTGTTTATTTATTATCATTCAATTACTTATTTTGAATATTACAATCTGGCTAACTACAATGCTTCTGTTTGAAGTCAATCTCACCTTGTTATTCATCATATTATTCATTTATTAGGTTGTACATACAATAACCACAAACTTGATGCCAACTGCACTATAAATATAATTTCAAGAGAACTTTTATGCCGACCAACTGTCCCTTGGATTATCTACTTCTTGCATGCTTAATTGGTCTCATTTTCTCTCTCTTTATGAGCATTATCTTCTTTCTTATGGTATTTATTGTTTCTATGCATGAATTACACTATTTGCATACAAAGAATGATCTTTGTTAGCTTCTCAAAGCTTATTTTCATTTGGAATACTTCTATCTTTCTTTGTATCAATTAACTCACTATTTATACATCCAAACTATTAAATACATAATTATAGACATCTCGCATCCATTGCACATTCTTCAAATTAGTATCATTAGGGTCTGCTGTGTATCCAACAATGTGCCAGTGCGAATTATTGGATGAAAAATATATTTCAATGATATGAAGAAAAAAAGTTACTATTTCCATCACTTAGCAAGAATTGCTGCTTTTTTCCTTCTATGGTTAATGGGGTTACAATCATTCCCATAATACTCCTTTCCATCCTTAAAGAAGGCTGAAAAAACAAAGTGGTAATCATAATCAAAACCCAATTAATTGTTAAAAGGAATAAGACATAGAAACTCCATTTGCTTTAGCAAGCAGTACCTAACACAACCAGCAACAGACATTTGTTACTAATTGTTTACCTGCTATATAAAGATTTCACACTTGCCCCCCTTATGTGACTAGACTAGCATTATTTACCACTAACCAATCCATAACTGATGCATTCAAATATACAATACTTAATTTGGGTACTTCAAATACAATTTCAATTAGGCTGTATACATGCAGTGCTGATGAATTTAATGGTGGGCTCAATCAAATAGAACAGCATGATTCTGTAGGTAAGAGTAGAAAATTAGATAATGATTTCTACAAGCTTATTGATTATAATAGGTATTAATGTACAGATATTACCAATAATGAAGTGGTTACTCATAATAATATATATGAAGCATTGTAAACTGATTTCTACAATCTACTATTCTAGATATGTTCTGAATCTGCACTTGATAACAATGCGAGGGAAAATATAGTGAGAAAAAGGGGTGGGTGAAAACTCACATTTGATACATGTTGCTCTAGCAGCGAATCCATCACCAGCAAATCCATCTTGACATTGGCATCTTATTCCAGATGAAGGATTGTTGCTTTAGAGAGTTAGAAACACGCCTTTGTTAGTTGTTGTGTTTTCTTTGTGATTGTAACACGTGGTTCAATCTGGGCCGTCAACCTGGGCTGGGTCATATATATAGGCTGTGGTTCTCTGTTTTAGGGTTCAGATGCTTATTTTTTCACATTAGGGCTAGGGTTTTCTCTCATACTCTCTCTCGTTTTCTCTATGTGAGATTAGAGGTAGCCATCTTGTTTGCCCGTTAGGATCAAGGGTTACTTGAGTGTATTTGTAATCTTTTCTGACTTTGCTGGTTGTGATCTCTGTGGTTGCCTAGTGAAATTGAGCACAAATCCCTTTGGGGATTGCTTGATGGTAGAGTTTTCTTGGATACCCCTAAAAAGGATTCGAGGTTCTCTCCCAGGCCTTAGGGCCAAAAAGTCTTGGTTTGTTTCTTGCATTTTGTATTTTTGCTTCTATTTGCGATCTTTATAACTCGAACTCCAACAAGTGGTATATCAGAGCAATAAGTTGGATGGAGGAATCACTTCGCTATTCTGGATTTGCTGTGAAACCCTATTTTTTGGAATGACGATTGGGTTCTAGATCTGTTGAGAATCCTTTCCCGGTGGAACTCTGGAGCACCAGCGATTTGTTAGCTTTCTACCGGAGTCTGCAGATCTCTTTTACCGCTTGTCGCCAGTTCTCTGGTGACATCTGACTTTTACTACTTTCTTGTATTTTCTTTTGGGATCTGGTGATGGTTCTGCCAACTATCTCCTTTGTCTTGGATCTCCTGCGAGGACCTCTAAATCTAAGGGGAGGCAATCTGCGCCTCTGCATGTTTTTTCTGGTTTTCTTTAAGGTTTTTTATCTGCTTTTATTAAGTGCTCTAATTGCGGATTAGGTGGAGGGTGACAGTTTCTTAGATTTCCTTATCTTGTGATTATTGTGTCATTCTTGGATATATGTGAGTTTCTTGCTGTGATTCTGTCTCTATGGTTTTTGTTTTCTTCCTCTTGAAGCATCTGATATCTGTAGTGATATTTTATGTTTGTGAACTCTATGTTCCTCTGCCCCTATGTCTACTTCTAAGGTAGATATAGATATCTAGACTGGCAAAGGGGACTTTAGTCACTAGCACCAAAAGGTAAGGGCACTACTTCTATAGCATAAGTGTGCCTCTGCTATTGATGGCACATGGCCTGCAGAATTTAGTGTGTATCAGAGACAAGAACTTGATGATTTGGCATGGAGTACTATGTTTCTCTATCTTTCTGATGTTGTAATCAGAGAGGTTAGAGGAATCACTACCACTGCTGGACTTTGGACTAGGTTACAAGAACTGTATTTCTCCAAAACTATTCCAAATAAGTGTTTCTTACTAGGACGGTTTTTTGCCTTTAAATTTGAGTCTGCTAGAGATCTAGAGTCCAATCTTGATAGATTTAATAAACTTACTCAAGATCTTGCTGATTGTGAAGAAAAAATATCTGATGATCAACAATGTGTAGCTCTTTTGAATGTTATTAGTGACAAGTATAAAGATGTGAGATATGCCCTGGAATATAGTAGAGAAACCCTAACTGTAGATGCCATCATTGCTGCCCTTAGGAATAAAGAGCTTGAAATGAAAAATGAATCTAATAACTCTTAGGGTGAAGTCATGATGATTAAGGGTAAAGGAAACACTAATTCTCAAGGTAATAGTAATAACAAGAAAGGTAAGAATTCTGAAAAATCTTAAAGAATTGAGATGTTCACAATCTTCTTGACTTTCATTTATAGGTTCACATCAAAAAGAATTGAGATGTGAATTGTATAGGGGGTTGACTAATGTTGTGGCAAGTGGTGAAAGTGATGGTTCCAAAGTTGGCAAGCGCATTGTTTTGCCTGGATCATTTACAGGTGGTGCGTATTATACCATGTAGAATTATCATGTTGCTGTGTATGTCACTACATCTGATGTTGTTTCTAAATATTAGATGCTAGACTCTGGTTGCACTTATCATGTTTGTCCTGTCAAAGAGTGGTTTACTGACTTTCAGTATTGCGATGGCTATGTCCTTATGGGAAATAACCAGTCATGTCCTGTTTCTGGTATTGGTAACATAGTTCTAAAATTAAATGATTTTGTAACCTTAACCTTAGAACAAACAAGATATGTTCCTGAAGTTCAAAGAAATTTGGTCTCTTTGGCTTACTGGTCTGATGAAGATTATGACATCTATATTAAAAATGGCCATTGTAAAGTTCAAAAGGATTTTGTAGGAATCATTAATGTGCTAAAAACATCTGGTTTATTTCAAATTAAAGCAACTGTTTTGACTATTGGAGATGTTTTCATCACTGATTTCAAACACTCTTCTCTGTGGTACAGTAGGTTGGGCCATATAGGTTCTAAACCCTTACAAACTCTATGTGAGATAGGAGTATTAGGTATAAAAAGTTTTGAAAAACATGTTTTCTGTGAAAAGTGTATCCTAGGTAAGCAAACTAAAGTGCCATTTAAAGAATTGTTCACAAGTCAACTGTTGTACTTGAATACTTATATGCTGACCTTTGGGGTCCAGCTTCAGTTCAAACTATCTCTGGATTTAAATACTATCTGTTGATTGTTGATGATTTTTCTAAGAAAATATGGACTTTTCTATTAAAATCTAAATCAGACACTTTTCAAAATTTTAAAGAATGGAAAGTCTTGATTGAAAAACAGACCAGTAAGAAAGTTAAATTTCGAAAACTGATTAATGGCCTTACTAGTTCTGTAATACCGAATTCGATAATTTTTGCAAACAAAATGGCATTTTAAGACACAAAATGGTTACCTACAACCCCCAACAAAATGGGATTGCTGAAAGAATGAATAGGACCTTATAAAATAAAGTCAGGTGTATGCTCTTGAGTTCTAGTCTCTCTAAGGGTTTTTAGGGTGAAGCAGTTAAAACAGCTACCTACCTCATTAACAAGACCCCTGCTAAGTCTGTTAGCTTTAAAACCACTGAATTCCTCTAGTCTGGTGTTCACCCCAGTTACTCCCATTTAAAGGTTTTTGGATGTAATGCTTATGCCCATCAAAATGAAGGAAAACTTGAATTTAGATCTACTAAATGTGTTTTCTTAGGCTATCCTGAAGGAGTAAAAGGGTACAAACTGTGGAATAGAAATGCTCAAGGTTTTAAAGTCATAATTAGTAGAAATGTGATATTCAACGAGGATGTTATGCCTTGTTTGGTGACTGCTGATTCATCTTATGAAAATTTGAAACACAAGCAGTCTGTTGTGTGGGACTTGGATCCTCCCATTGGTCAGCTCAGTTAAGATGCTCCATCTACTAATGTGGAACAGCATGATGAGCAGGCTGGTGACCATGTCTCTGAAATTTCAAAGACTCATAAGACTCACATTCAGGTAACAGAACCATAAGTACAAAATCAACCAAATTTGGATTTACCAACTGGTAAAAGATAGAGGTAGAAGACAGGTTGCTCCCTCTACTAGGTATTATAATGATGACTTTGTTACCTTACTTATTTCCTCTGATTATATTATTGGTGAACCAACTTCTTTTGATGAAGCTATTAATTGTACTGATTTTGATCTTTAGTTATGTTCTATGAAAGATGAAATAAATTCTTTGTATAAAAATAAAACCTGGATACTTGTTAAAAGGCCTAAAGATCATAAAGTAATAGCCTGTAAATTGATTTACAAAATAAAAGAAGTTGTTTTTCAAAAATATGGGAAAAAGTATAAGGCTAGGCCTGTTGCAAAAGGTTTTTCACAAAAAGAGTGTATAGATTACAATGAAGTTTTTTCTCCTGTTGTAAAATATACTACCATTAGAATTTTGTTAGCTTTTGTTGCCCAGGTTGACTAGGAGTTAAGCAAATTGATGTTAAAATAGCTTTCTTAAATGGTGATTTGGAAGAAACTATTTATATTCAACAACCTAGGGGGTTTGAAATAAAAGGGAAAAATGAACTGGTGTGTTTATTAAAAAAATCTCTTCATGGCATTAAGCAAGCACCTAGGCAATGGAAAGTAAATTGAAAAGTGAATTTGAAATGAAAGACCTAGGGCCTGCCAAGAGAATTATGGATATGAACATAGTTAGGAATAGGAAGTTAAACACACTGTTTCTGCATCAATCATCTTACATTGCTAAAATTCTTGAAATTTTTTCTATGCAAGATGTAAAGTCTTCAAATTTACCCTTGGGAAATCAGTTTAAACTGTCTTTAGATTTCTGTCCTAAAACTGATGAAGAGTTAAGTAGAATGGCTAATGTTCCTTGTACTAATGTGATGGACTCTGTTATGTTTCTTATGATTTGTACCAGGCCAGACTTGGCCTATGCCGTTAGTGTTTTCAGCAGGCTTATGTCTAACCCTGGAGAGGTTCATTAGGATGACCTCAAAGGCTTGCTCAAATATCTGAAAGGCACTCAAGAGGTAGGACTCTTATACACTAAGTGTAAACAATGAGTTGTTTTAAAAGGATAATGTAACTCTGATTTTGCTGGGCATTTGGACAAAAGAAGGAGCATTTTCTCCTATGTGTATACCCTTTGTGACTTCTGTATCAGTTGGAAATCCCAGTTACAAAAATTGGTTGCATTATCTTCCACTGAAGCTGAATACATTGTTGCCTCTGATGCCTTAAAAGAAGGCTTGTGGGACAGAGGGTTACTGCATGAACTGAATTTTATTGATGGCAATGTTGCTCTGTTTTCTGATAATCAGAGTGCCATTCATTTGAGTAAGAACCCCATGTTCCATGATAGGACAAAGCATGTTGATGTTAAGTTACATTTTATTAGGGACTTGGTTGAAAAGAAACTAGTCAAGGTTGAAAAGGTTTCCACTTTTCTTAACCCATATGATATGGAGACTAAGGTGTTATCTCTAAATAGGTTCAAAGACTACATGAACTTACTAAGGATTGTTGCCAGCTGAGTTGGTGTAACAAGCTTAGTTAAGTTTTAGCTTTTGTTTTTGCTGTTTTACTTTGTGTTTTACTAACTTGTGTTTTTTTACAGGTACACTAGAGCGCGATCTGCCAAAGGGTCGCTTGGTTTCACTATTGGTAGCACAGAGAAAGAAGTATTACTACTTTAGAGAGTTAGAAACACGTATTTGTTAGCTGTTGCACTTTCTTTGTGATTGTAGCACGTGGTTCAGCCTGGGCCGTCTGCCTGGTCTGGTGATATATATAGGTTGTGGTTCTCTGTTTTAGGGTTCAGAAACTTATTTTCTCTACCTGGGCTGGGCCGTCAACCTAGGCTAGGTCATATATATAGGGTTCTCTCATACTCTCTCTTGTTTTCTCTCTGTCGGATTAGAGGCAGCCATCTTATTTGCCTGTCAAGATCTAGGGTTTCTTGAGTGTATTTGTAATCCTTTCTGACTTTGTCGGTTGTGATCTCTATGGTTGCCTAGTGATATCGAGCGCAAACCCCTTTGGGGATTGCTCAATGGTAGAGTTTGCTTGGATACCCCTAAAAAGGATTCGAGGTTCTCTCCCAGGCCTCAGGGCCAAAAAGTCTTAGTATTGTTTCTTCCATTCTGCATTTTTGTTTCTGCTCGCGATCTTTATAACTCCAATTCCAACACCAGATGTAACAGAGGAAGCATTGAGGGCTTATGCATTGGCAGCACAAGTTGCTTTGGTTGAATTTATGGGAACAGCCCATTCTAACTTACCACCACCTTGTTGTTTTGCTTCCTGGCGAAGCAACCCAAAAGAAGAAACCTCTGCATCCAAATTGTGAAAAAACAGAGAAACTATCACTGGTTTCCGGAGCGTGCCAAGTAGTACGGTCAGACAGTGGGTAGCAGCAAAAAGGATAATCACCCACTTTTCCATCGCAACCTGACATTAGAAAACCTTTTTCGCAATCTACTTTACATAAAGAAGAATCTTCACAGTCATACAAATCAAACACATTGTCAGTGGAGATACCCCAGTAAGAATTCTCAGAAAAGGGAAGTGACTTCAAGTCATTGTACTAGCGACAGATGGTGGTGTTGGAGAAATCCACTAATAAACCGTCTGGAAAGAAATCGAGCACCCAGTAACTTGAGGACCCAATATTCAGGAAGAGTGAGGACTAATTAACACAAAAGAGGCTGAATGCATTGGAAAGTGAAACTCCACAGGTAGACTGATTCAAGTAAAAAGGAAAAGGTATAAAAAATCTCCTACACTTTTCAGTATGGGGTGCATTTACTCCATCTACGACAACCAAAAAGCTCAAGAAAAGGGCATGGAGGAGAGGAGAATGCAGAAAAAAACAATAGAAATGAGGGTGCATTTACTCCACAGGTAGACTGATTTGTGGGGGGAGGAGAGGAGAATGTAGAAAAAAACAATAGAAATGAGGAGAGGAAGGCATTGAGAAGAGGAAAGAGAAGAAGAATTGTCCGTGGAATGGGATGCATTCGTATCTATGAAACTGTGCAAAATACGGAGGTGGCCGAGGAAATTGGAAGCCCCGCCACCAAACTACACGGCACCGTAGGTTTTTACACCTGCTATCGAGATACGATAACTTCCCAACTTCCCAAACATTTGCATTGTTGTCTCTACGCCAAAGCACTGTTACGTAAAATTGCACCCTAGTGCATTTTGGAGCCAAAGTTTATTTTTTCTCATTCGAGGAGGTTAAAAAAGATTGTATTAAAAAGTCTAAAAATTCAATTTTCTGTGAAAGACACGTAGTTAATAATTTTTTTTTATTCTTTTAGAAATACAATGGGGAGATAGAGAAAGGGCCAAGGAAATAGGGGATGAGACTTAAGACCTTCTGCCTAAAATATGAAGAGATAACCATTGTAGTACTTATTCGAACCACGATATATAGTTAGTATTTGTAAGCTGGATAATGATATGTGATACATTCATTGCAGTTATTTCTTCAGTTTCCTTTTGTTGTATTATTGGGGGGTTTCTTTTATTTAAGTGGTAGTAGGCAGTTAGGAGACTTATAAATATTTTAATCAATTGTATTGGAGATATAGAAGAATTACAATTATAGAAAAAAACTCTCTCATTCTTGCTCTTTTATTTCTCACGTTCCTCCTGCTCCTCTCTTCTCATACTGTCATAGATGAATTCTATCTTTTTCCTCAGTGTCATTTTCTTCTCTCATATTTCTTCCATCTAAATTCTATACATATTGTTGATGCCAAATTTTGCCTTCGAGTTAACAAATGATATTTGTATTTGCGGGAACTAGTGTTCAAATCAAAATGGCCAATAAATAAAAATTAAGGCAATTAATGTTTGTAACTTTTGAAATAAATGGAAGACTACAAATGTGCAGACACAAAAGTGATGAGGTTTGGGTGTTCCCCCCTTTTCCACTTTTGCATGCCTCTATTTATAGTGTATATTTGCTTATTTGCATGGGGATAATGATTACATGTATTTAATGCTGGACCCACAAGAATGACATACATGTCAAATCGGCTGGGATTAATCCTTTACTTTTTGACTAATGGTTACTTAAGTCATGCATAGAGCAGGTGACCATTGCTTCACATTTAATGCTGGCATTCCATCAGCTATAAGTGATAAGATTTCTCACATGGGTTCCCATGCTGCTCAGCCTGCCATCTCTTTTGGTCGCGGCGCTACGTTGGGGTCGCCGCATAGGCGCCCAGACGCCCTGGACCATAGGAGCGCTGGAGAAGACGCTCGCTTCTCGGTCACTGAATCAGGTCTCCAGGTTCTCTAGTCGTTAGATCGTCAGGGCGTTGGGTTAGGTGAGGCGCTTGAAGCCTGCTTTCAAGACCCCGTGCCTATTGACCTTTGTTGACCTTCGACCCTCATTGATTTTTGCTGCCTAGTGACTACAAAATGCCCCCTCAAGGTCGATGTTCTTTGAGCTCAAGGTTTAGCGGCCTTGAAGGTTAATTGGTTGCTTTCTTGAAACTCTTTTGCCGCCCAAAGCATGACTCCTTGAATTTCAAAAAAGAGAGTTGAGGCGGTGCTCTTTGTCTTGTGTCCGCCGTTGTGTGGAATGGCGTGTTCTGGGATCTTTAAAGGCAATAATCATTATTCTTAAATGCTTCCTTTTAAGTTCCCCATGACCTATGCGGCTGTCGCCTTTCCATCTTCCCACAGGACTCTATTTATTCCCATATGTTCACTTCTTTTTTGCATTGTCTTCCTTCGTAATCAGTTCTTAGGATTTTTCTGTCGTCAACCTTTTCTGGCATTTTTACAACTTGTTGATCCTCCCCTGGTGTTCCTTCAATCTTCCGCGACAATCTCAGTGCCAAGGTAAAGAACACTCTTTTCCTGATTTACAGTGGATTTCACTGAATGGAGGGTAGGAAGGGGTTCTTTCCGGTGAGTGATTCAGGCAAAGGCGTGGCAGTAGACATGGAATGGTCTACTGATGAGGAGACGGTGGGGAAAACACCGGACTCGGTGTCGGGAGACGAATTTGATTGGACAGACGATGAGAGCGAGGGTGATGAGAAGGTGTGTTCCAGTGGGAGGCCTCCAGTGGCGATGATTCACGATAAAGACTGACCGTGGGTGTGCAAACACATTCCTTCCAAAATAAGGGAAACTGACCTTCATGCGGCAATGCAGGATTACCGCGTCCCTTATCACGTCGCGCTTTGGGTCCCTTATGAAGGAGAGCGGGCTCATTGCCCCCAGGGGGTGCGTAGCAGCGAGCATTATGATGTTCGAGGCCGGCTTCTGCGTTCCGCTTCCGAGGCCTGTCACTGGGTTGTTGAGATCCTGGGGGTTAGCCCCTCTCAAGTTACACATGCGAGCTGGAGGACAATTATCAGAGTCCTTGCTTTGTGGCAACAAAAATGATGAGGGTATCCGAGTCCTAATGACTTTAATGCGTATCATGTGTTACGGCCCTCACACGCTGGGAAATGGTGGTTTAACCTAGCAGCACGGTCTAAGGCTAGGACCTTAAAGCTCTGGGGAAATTTAGTGAGAGGTGCATCTGAATTCGCCCCAGTTGGAAAGAAAGCTGGTTCTGGGTAGAGGTCCGCCGGGTTCCAGTGACGAGGACACGACCGTTACCACGAGCTACATGGAACCCAGTAAGCGTGTTTTTGATATAGCTTCCTCAACGGGCTGACTCACTAACGCTTTAACTGTATTTTCTTCTTTGCCAGGTGTCAAGAGAGGCCGAGCACTTTCTGCACTATTTCAGGAGCGAGCTGAGATAGCAGCCCAAATTCTGGAGCATCATCGTCACGTCGCAGACCTGATGGACGAGGACTTCCTCGTAATCACCGGCCTGTCTGTTCCTAGGTCTGAGCACATTTCTAGGAATCCGGGCAATTGTAAGCCGTTCTTCTATACCTGGACACCCTGCCTTTTGAGTACTTCCTGGGAACCTGACACTTGTTTCTTTTCAGGGAAGAGATACCTCTCCAAGGGCCAAAAGCGGGCTATTTGAGAGGCCGAGAGGAAGAGAGCAGCGTGGGAAAAGAGGAAAACAGTGCGTGGCAAGGCTGAGAGGATGAGAACTTCCAAGCAACTGAACAAGGCTTTGAGGAGGCAGGAGGAGAAAAAGAAGATAAGGCAAGACAAAGCCGCTGGGAAGAGGCAATGACAACTGACCAGGTGGCTGCCTCCGAGCGACCACCAGTTGGCCATCCGAGAGCCCCTGGCTTGTCCTCCTCCTGCCCTTCCTGCTATCCCTACTGATGCTCCTCCTCACACAAAGCAACCTACTAAAGGACCTGTCGATGTCCTGGGTGAAGATCTTTATCTGCAGGTGGACAAGCTAGACGAGCTAAGATAGAGAGATTTATCGGTAAGAAACCAAAGGCACTGCTCAAGTTCAACTTGGCTAGGAAACCCTTTTCTATAGTGTCCCGGGGATTCCAGGGCCTATTAAGGATGCCATGAGTAGCGTGGCACGGGGCTGGTCCAGGAAGTAGGAAGGTTTCATGGCCATTTCGACGATGGCTGAGCTCCTGCAGGTGAACGCGGTGATGCGGACTCGGTCGGCTATTCTAGATGAACACGCCATGGCTTGGGTAGGGCGCTTCCTTGGGGAGAACAGAAAACTCTCTGGCCAGGCGGCCGAGGCCAACAAGGCAAAGGAGGAGGCGGAGTTGGCCCTTAGGGAGAAAGAGCAGGAGCTGCACCTGGCCAGAGCGGAGTTGGCCGATTTGCGTATTGAACTAGAGGCTTGGAAGAAAAAGTTTGAGGACTTGGTGATCCAGCTTGTGACAGAGAGATTGAACCATGAGCATGTCTTGAGAGAGGCTGAAAAAAGAGCCGCTACTAGCGAGCTCGCCGCATACTAGGAGGCGGTGGCTAAATACAAGGCCTCTGAAGAGTTCAAGAGTGCTAACGCTGATCTTTATTATGAGAAGGCAAAGGTGATCTTGGGCGAGGTCATGAGGGAGTGTCCGGAGTGCGATCTGAGATTCCTCGAGGAGCAGGTCGCCAAGCTGAAAGAAGAGTGTGGCTATGTGAGCTCTGATGATGAGGACGAGGAGGTCGAAATCATCTCAGAAGCTCCTGCCCCCCGCCTAGCTGCCGGGTCCTGAAAGAGAAACCGCTCACAGAAAGTGCGCTGAAGATGCTAATTCCACCGTGGGGGCTGAGTCTACCCTTCTTATTAGGGTGAACGTGGCCTCGTTCTCCGAGGGTCAAGCTTAGGAATCTCTTGCACCCCAGCTTTTCTTTTCTCCTTTCTATAGTCCCCGATAAATATAATGAGAATTATTTCTTCAAGTGTGAGCTCGCTCGTATATTTGTCAAAACAACATACCGTAATATCGCACTTACTTAGTAGAGAATTCGTCTCTGTTTAGGCCCGTTCTTTACAGAACTTAAATATATCTTGTCTCAAGCGTAAGGGCGCATTGCGAGAACTTTGTCCGGGTTCCTCATAAGACGTAACTGTTGAGTGAGGGCTTTCGAGTTTTAATCCTTTGAACTATAAGCTCTGGCAATTTGCTCTTGAATGTTGGGTCGTTGAGCCGGTCACTATTTTAGACCCAGGACGCGGGACTAAGTATATATATCCGACTAAAAGTGCGTTTTAGTCGTGGTCAAGTGTGAGGTCACTAGTTAGAAACTTGTTCTAACTTAGAGCGCAGACCTGTATACTTAAGCGCTGACTAAAAGCTTGTTCTCTTCCGATCTCGAATTCTTCGATTTGAGCATAGACTAAAAGCTTGTTCTACACATGGTCAAGTGTGAGGTTGCTAGTTAGAAGCTTGTTCTAACTTAGAGCACGGACCTGTATACTTGAGTGCTGTCTAAAAACTTGTTTTAGTCGTTGAGCACGAATTCTTCGACTTGAGCACAGACTAAAAGCTTGTTCTAGTCATAGTCAAGTATGAGGTCGCTAGTTAGAAGCTTGTTCTAACTTAGAGCGCTGACTAAAAGCTTGTTCTAGTTGTTGAGTGCGAATTCTTCGATTTGAGCGTAGACTAAACACTTGTTCTAGTCATGGTCAAGTGTGAGGTCGCTAATTAGAAGCTTGTTCTAACTTAGAGCGTGGACCTGTATACTTGAGCGCTGACTAAAAGCTTGTTCTAGTCGTTGAGCGCAAATTCTTCAACATAAGCGCAGACTAAGAGCTTGTTCTAGTCATGGTCAAGTGTGAGGTCGCTAGTTAGAAGCTTGTTCTAACTTAGAGCGTGGACCTGTATACTTGAGCGCTGACTAAAAGTTTGTTCTAGTCGTTGAGCGCGCATTCTTCGACTTGAGCGCTGCGGATTCTGCCTTGTGTTTGCGTTGAGAGGGGAATGTTACATCAGAATAAACATTCGTCTTTCAAATTAACTATTGGGTCACAAAATTATGGCTGACACATACGAGTGTATTCCTTTTTTAGCCATGACCTGACAATTGGTATACAAAAGATTTGAAAAAGTGCAAAATGTAGAATTGATACCCAACTTTTACGCCTCTGCTTTTTGTTCTCGAGTTGACCTCCACAACTAGGTGGGTGGAATGCTCCCCCTCAAGGGCTGGATGAAGATCCGGCCTTATTCCTGTGCCTCACGCACTGACACTTTAGTGTGGAGTTTAAGAGTGGCTGATTCTCAAGCCCGTTGGGTCTAGGGTGATTGTGCGAACCTCTTTCAAGGTGGTTGTTTCTTCCACGTAATCGAGGTTGCATTCCTTTAATGCCCGCTGGTCGTCATGCACTATAGCCGTTGTATAACAAGTTGGGAACTTCATGACGTAGTGGTAAATGGAGGTCGCGGCCCTGAGCTTGTACAGAATGGGGCGACCCAGAATGGTGTTGTGATTCAAAGGCACGTCTACTATAATGAAGTTCGTCATTATCCTTCTTTTGCAGGGCTTGTCTCCTAGTTCAGCAAGGAGTGTGATTTGGCCCTTTGCTTCCACACAATCTCTGGTAAAACCCTGGAGTCTGATTTCGTATGGCCTTAAGCTCTTTGGATCTATTTTCATTTGTTGGAAAGTCCGCCAATAAATGATGTTCACAGTGCTGCCGTTGTCCACCAAGGTCTTGTGGATTTTAACACCCGAGACTGGCATATGATGACCAGAGCGTCCACGTGAGGGTGTAACACGCCGTAAGCATCCTCATTGCAGAAATTGAACGAGCTGGTTTGAGAGACGGGGGGCTGCGCCATGAGCGTGTGGTAACAATTCTGGGCTTCTCTCAAGAGACCTTGCCTCTGTCTCTTGGAACCTTCCATGCCATTGCTTCCGCCGATTAGTACGCAAATTTTAGCTGGAGGTTGGTTCTGTGGGAGCTCAGCGTTGAGGTCTATATGGGGACGAGCTTGTCGGTCCTATCCTTGGTGATTGGCCACATATTTGCTCAGGTATCCCCGTTCGATTAGCTTCTCAATCTCTTGTTTGATGTGCCTGCATTCGTCCGTGTTGTGACCTACACTCCGATGATACTTGCAGTATCTTGACTGGTCGGCGTCCTTCACTGGCTTCCTCAAGGGCCTTGCCTTAGGTATAATTGGATCATTTTGCCAAATGCCAAAGATGTGTTCAACTGAGGCATTGAGCTTAGTGAAAGGCTTGAACGAGCTGATGATTTCTCGCCTCGTCGCGGGTCCTTTTTTGCCTTATGGTCCTTCCTTTCATCCTTTGGGGTTTTCTGGCCTGCGAAGTTCCTTCAATGGCTTCTTTGGCATTGATCTACTTCTCAGCCAGCCTCAGAAGCTCCTTATAGGTGCTCGGGGGATATTCATGCATGGCCCAGTAGAAGCAGGCATCTTTATAGAGGCCCGACTTGACCGCGATCAGAAGCGATTCATCCGCCACCTTTTCCATAGTCATGACCTGTTTATTGAAGCGGTCCAAATAACCTTTGAGCGGTTCTAATTTCCCTTGGGGGTGGCTCTGGCCTTAGATCCCATAAATTGGGACGTGAACTCGGAGGAGAGCTCATCCCAACTATGTACGGATCCTGGGGCTAAGTTGTCGTACCAAGTCTGAGCGTTTCCTTCCAAAGTAAGTGCAAAGGCTTTGCACATTATGGCTCCCGTGGCGTTCTGCAGCTCCATCCAGGACACATATCGGTGGAGGTGCGCAATTAGGTCTGACTCTCCACAGTAGGTCCCTATTTGAGGGAGCTTCATTTTGGACAGCATGACGGCTTCCCGAATGAACAGGTCAAAAGGAGATGGCCTTCCCCACAGGTCATCCGTCCCTTTTCTTTTTAACTATTTTTGTTCGAGGTCGCTTAATTGTTTCCTCAGCTCATCTAGCTCATTGATCTATTGGAGGTTGATCATTGACCTGGCAGCGTCTCTGGATGGGAACTGGAAGCATGATTGTCAGGATTCGTTGGCGTAGGACTTCCTCTCCTTTGTCTTCGTTCGCCTGGTCGCATGGGTTCTGGTGACCTTGGACGTCTAGGCCCTTACTGCGGGTGAGGTCCTAGCCTGGTAAACACACTGCTCCCAGTTGTATTTCTTGCAGGAAATGGTATAGCTCTTGCATTGGGGGCTGGTTGACCGGAGTTTTGGGTCAGAGTGAAACTTAGCCTTCTTCTGACATGTTCCCTTTGAGGGTTAGCCTTCACTGGAGACCTTTCGACGTTTTTAGCGCGCCAAGAAGAGTTGCCACGAGAGGAGGATCCTATTGTGTGCTGTTGAGAAGCGGGCGGGTTATGTTGTTGTAGACCCCGTACTTCTTCGGCGAGGGCTTCCACCTCGAAGCGTTTCGATGTCTGTTGCAGCTGCCAATTACAAGGGGCCGGCACTTGCAGAAGCTCGATTTTTCCTGAACCCGGGGGTAGTCCGACATCACTGGTTCCTGTCTTTTGACTTTCAGAACGTTTTCCACTCATTTCCTTTTACCGGAGGTTAGATTTCACAGGAAGTTTGCTTTACACAACTTTCTGTAAGTTTCCCACAGACGGCGCCAATTTGTTGATGCCAAATTTTGCCTTCGACTCAATAAACGATATTTGTATTTGTAGGAACTAGTGCTCAAATTGGAATGGGCAATAAATGCAAATTAAGGCAAGGAATGTTTGTAACCTTTGAAATAAATGGAAGACTATAAATGTGTAGAGACAAAAGTGATGAGGTTTGGGTGTCCCCCACTTTCCACTTTTGCATGCCTCTATTTATAGTGTATATTTCCTTATTTGCATGGGGATAATGATTACATGCATTTAATGTTGGACCCACAGGGATGACATACATGTCAAATCAACTGGGATTAATCCTTTACTTTTTGACTAATGGTTACTTAAGTCATGCATGGAGCAAATGGCCATCGCTTCGCATTTAATGCTGGCATCCTATCGGCCGTAAGTGATAAGATTTCCCATGTAGGTTCCCATGCTACTTAGTCTGCCATCTTATTTGGTTGCGGTGCTACGTCGGGTCGCCGCATGGGTGCCGCATGTGTGCCCAGATGCCCTGGACCATAGGAGCGTTGGAGAAGACGTTCACTTCCCGGTCGCTGAATCAGGTCTCCAGGTTCTCTGGTTGTTAGATTGTCAGGCCGTTAGGTTAGGTAAGGCGTTTGAGGCCTGTTTCCAAGACCCCGTACCTATTGACCTTCGATGACCTTCGACCCTCACTGAGTTTTGCGCCTAGTGACTACACATATCACTACCCTACATCCACCTTATTGAATTCCTTACATATCGTGATAAAACGACGCTCTTCCGATCTGAGAGTTTAATTTATTACAATATATGAAGAATTGTATAGAGTATGTGAGGTAGATACGATATAGGGTGTATGTGTAGCATTATCCTTGTTAGTAGGTTGTCAAAGGATTCCATAAGGAAATTTGGGGAAAACATGTGCCACAGTGAATTTGGAACAATTGGAAGTTGGTGTTAGCTGAATCTACACCACTGGTAGGAAACAACAGGAAAACAGAATTTACAATACAGGTAAGAAACAGTAGAAACAGAATTTTCAACAGCAGAAACAGCAAAAATAGAAATGAATAAAGAAAGAAATGAATAACCGACGTCTGTGTTCAACACAGTTTCCTTAAAACAGATTCGTTCCCAATACGTTGGACATTTGTTTCCCAAGATACAACGGTCAAACCTGGAGAAACAATACTGCAACAGTGCTACGAAGTTCCTACCTAGGCGAACTGAAACAATGCCCAAACACTATCACGAGAAGGAGGTTTAAGGAAAGAATGTAGGGAATTCGTTTAGTGTTTTTTTCTGTGTCTCAAGAAAGGCCAAACTTGGTCCTTTATATAGGCATTAGAAGGCATGCAAAAAGCCAAAATTAAATGTGAATTCATTGGATTTGAATGGCAACAATACCAATCACCCATTACAACTCTTCACATTCTAGCACATAGTTTAAGTGTTAAAATTTCATAGCTTATGTCAGCAAAACTCGGTCAGATTAGGCGCTCACTTCCAGTCCATCATTTGTGTACACACGCCATGCTTACACATAGGTTCAATGGTTTAGAGTGTATTTCTTATCCATGTCTCAGCTACACAATTTACACATTAAAAATATGTAAACATATTTAAACAACTCATTGGAATACTATTTATCCAATGTGGGACAAAGTTCCCCCAACACTTAAACACATTTCTTATGACAAACTTTTAGAATCAATTTCTCATTCACCCAACTACCATTTTGGGCAAATAAACATATGTTTTCAGAGCTATTGACAAGGAGAACACAAATCCGAATTCATGTTTCAAAATTAAGAATCAGATAGCACTCGAAATTAAGTCCAAAATGCCTATTTTTTCCAACAATTCCCCACATGAATGGAAATTGATGTGATAAAGTTCAACAGTTGAATCCTGTATTGGATAGGTAGGTGTAACCCTTTGAACCTTCCATTGCCAAAGTATATTTACTTTACTAGCTGACTAGTAGACTCGATGTCCTTGAACTGTTCTGTCATTTGTGTAAACATTGATACACTTAGCACATGATTCTCTCTGACATAGTTTGGTTCTCATGGTTATGTTCGTTTGTCGCCATGAACATCTACCTGGTTCTGCTAGAGTTTCTAAGAATTGAACCCCTAACAATTCCCTTTGAAGCAGCCCCACTTCTCTCTCATATAGATGATTCTTTCCAACTTATAAAAATCATTAAAAGCATTTCCGCTTAACCTCATTCTCACATATCACTGTTAGATAGGGAAGTCTCGAACCCTCCCACAGTGACCTAACCAAATCTTTACAATTAGGTTGTCCCTTTGTACCTAGATCTTGGGATCTCCAGTCAACTAGGTTGGGTTTCCTTTGTACCGACTTATATCTTAAGGGTTTTTAATCCCATTCCATTTGAGGATTTTTCAACTAATTCTCGATTTAAGCTTTTCGTTAGTGGATCCGCTAGATTATTTGTTGACTTCACATGGTCAACAGAGATAACCCCAATTGAGATTAGTTGCCTAATGGTATTATGTCTTCGACGTATATGTCTAGACTTACCATTATACATATTACTATGTGTCCTACCAATTGCAGATTGACTATCACAGTGTATGCACATAGAAGGCATAGGTTTTGGCCATTCCAGAATATCCTCTATGAGAAGTCGTAGCCATTTAGCTTTTTCTCCACTTTTCTAAAGCAATAAACTCAGACTCCATAGTGGATCTAGCTATAACTATTTGTTTAGAGGATTTCCATAATATAGATGCACCTTCTAAAGTAAACAAAAATCTACTTGTAGATTTTGTATCTTTTATATCAAATATCAAGTTAGTATCACTGTATCCTTCGACAACAGCCGGATATCTGGTATAGTGCAACCCATAATTAGGAGTATATTTTAAGTACCATAGTACTCTTACAATCGCTTTCCAATGGTCACAAAGTTGTTGAATGTAATGATTACCTTTCTAAATAGTGATTTAGAAAAGGAAATCTATGTGAAACAACCTAAGGGATTTAAAACAACAAAACATGGGAACTGACCATTGGAATAAGCATTCTTTTATACCAACCATAAGGCAAAGCTTATCTTATGACTTTATCAAACAACCCGTTATCTCTTTTCCATGAATCACCTGTTTATCTCTTTTCCATGAATCTATTTTAAGATTGTTACCAGAATCTACACCACCAGTAGGAAACAACAGGAAAGCAGAATATGCAATACAGGTAAGAAACACTAGAAACAGAATCTTCAACAGCAGAAACAAAAGCTGCAACACTAGTATGAAATAGCATAAACAGAAATGAATAAAGAAAGAAATGAATAACCAAGGCCTGTGTTCAACACAGTTTCTTTAAAATAGATTCGTCCCCAATACGCTGGACGTCTATTTCCCAAGATACAATGGTCGAACCTGGAGAAACAATACTGCAACAGTGCTGCAAAATTCCTACCTAGGCAAACCGAAACAATGCCCAAACACTATCACGAGAAGGAGGTTTAAGGAAGGAATGTAGGGAATTCTTTTGGTGTTTTTTTCCCTATCTCAAGAAAGGCCAAACTTGGTCCTTTATATAGGCATTAGAAGGCATGCAAAAAGCCAAAATTAAATGTGAATTCATTGGATTTGAATGGCAACAATACAAACAGTCACCCGTTTACAACTCTTCATATTCCAGCACATAATTTAAGTGTTAAAATTTAGTAGCTTATTTCGGCAAAGCTCTGTCAGATTAGGCGCCCACTTGAAGTCCAGCATTTCTGTACACAAGCCGCACTCTCACACAGGTCCAATGGTCCAGAGTGTATTTCTGATCCATATCTCAACTACACAATTTATACATTACAAATATGTAAACATATTTAAACAACTTATTGGAATACTATTTATCCAATGTGGGACAAAGTTCCCCAACACTTAAACTCATTTCTTATGACAAACTTTGAGAATCAATTTCTCATTCACCCAATTACCATTTTGGGCAAATAAACATATGTTTTCAAAGCTCTCGACAAGGAGAACACAAATCCGAATTCATATTTCAAAATTAAGAATCGGATAGCACTCAAAGTTATGTCCAAAATGCCTATTTTTCCAACAGTTGGTTTCGGTGCATGCAAGGTGGTTTTTTGTGCTGTTTTGGCCCACAAATTTCTAATAAATATATGTGTTTTTCACTTCTCTTGTATATAAATTAATTTGAGAGAAAAATTGGTGAGTCTACTATTTTGAGAGTTTTCTTGTAAGGCAGAGCAATTTCTTTGAGTTCCCGGGAACTCAAACAAAAAGATGGATCTAAGGTCATGTTTTTATTTAATTTTAGGTTGGAGTCAAGCATTGACCTCAGTGATACGCCAATTGTTGAGCCAGTAAAGAGGAGTCTGGATTTTGATTCAGATGCGCCTCTTGGACAGTCATTGACTCAGTGATCCTCAAAAAAGCTAAAAAGAATGGTCAAACTAGAGAATCCTTAAATTCTGACTTATCAATCAAAAAACACTTTTTTCCGACAGTTCCTTCTGGTTCTGATTTATAAACTATTTTGATTTTTCTTCACGCAAATTGGTTGCATGAGTTTTTTTCATAGTTGTCTGTTTGTATTTTGTTCATGCACGTGGGTGCATGAATCTGTTTATTTAAACTATGTGGATTAACACTCATGAATTGTGTTGGTGTTATGGCAGCTTAATTTTGCTGCTTCTGCCTTTTTTTCTATAGTATAGCTGCATTATTGTTTGCTGCCTTCATTTATTTTTGGATTCTACACATGTAGTAATTGTTACTGTGTGATTAGATTTTGGA
The DNA here is from genome assembly GCA_963692815.1 of Nyctanthes arbor-tristis. Taxonomy (NCBI): domain Eukaryota; kingdom Viridiplantae; phylum Streptophyta; class Magnoliopsida; order Lamiales; family Oleaceae; genus Nyctanthes; species Nyctanthes arbor-tristis. The sequence continues at coordinate 26,234 of CAVNYN010204667.1, forward strand.
AAAGACCTAAAAATTTCTTAATGGGAAATATTCATTGGTTTCGTTCTTTTGGGCTTTACTGCTACAGTTTACCTGCTTGTGGATGTTGAGTTGTTTTTCCTACACTTGTTAATTTTCCTGAGCCCTTTTATGACACCACTGTTACTGCCTTTTCCCCACTTTGAAGCATGAAGTTCAGTGAAGTAATACCTGGATTGTTTTCAAGACTTTTACTTATGTATTTTTTGTAATATTTCTTTAGTTGTGTATACACTGGTAGGGGAGTTGTACTCTTGGCTGTATATAAGTCTTTAATTTTAGTTTTGTACTTATGGATACATTGTACTCAAAATTTGTCAATGATTAAAAATTTCTTTGTTGGTTGTTTATGAGATTTTGTTTTACTACTTGGATTTTTTTCCCTTTGTTTTATTGTCTCTGAATATAGGAAAATCGGTATTCGTGTATTTGTGCCGGTTGATGTGGGTGGTAATTGTGTGTTTATGAAACTTGGAGATTAAATATGCAATATTCATTCACTAAAATGTTAAATGAATTTTGAAATTTTTAATTGTTAAATGAATAGATTAAATTTTAACGATTACTCTTTTATCTTATTATTATATTTTCCAAATTAACTGAAATATTTTAGATAAGTTACAAGATATCTCTTATTAGCTATTCTTAATTGAAGCACTTTCCCAATATACCTGGACTGTTTTAATTACATATTTGGGTCAATTACATTATATATTAGTTTTTTCCCTACCTCATTTAATTTACATCATTCTAAAATACATAAAAATTACTCCCAATTGGCTTTTCTTTTTTTTTTTTTGTGGTCATGTTCCACAAATTGAGCTCTACGTCCTCCACATCGGTGGTTTCTGTTTACAGTTTACCGTTTTGTTCCGGTTAGTCCTTTTCTTAACCTTTTCTTAATTGTTTTAGTCATTTTCCTTTCTATGCTTTTATCTTATCGAAGTATTAACTTCATTTCTCTTAATATTCTGTTAATATTGATCAGGTTAATTTTGATGTGTGCACATATCTAATCCTTGCTTATAAGTGTGTGTTACGAAATATCCTCCTTTTTTATATTTTCTTATTTAAATATTAATTCTATTTTTTAAAATTAAAACTAATTCCATTGTTAAAATTCATTCTTTTACAATTCTATTTTGAATTCTTACTGCATTGTTAGGCTTCGCTTAAGTTGAAACAAATATCTATATAATTAGTTTTCTTGTGGTGGATGAATCTTTTTTTTTTTAATTAAATTATGTTTTTTTAACATGTACGGTCTCAATGAAAAAAATTAATTGTTACATATTCCGTCTTTTGTTTAGTTTCAACTTTTTTTTTTTTTTAACATTCATTTTTATTGATAATTTCTTCTTATCTTTTATGTTTCAGCATTGTCCCCTATGTTATTTAAATGTGGAAATTCACTAAAAGTTCAGCAATATCTAGTGAGCATGGAAGACGTCTTGACGAAAATAAAGGTTTTGTTAGCCTTCTTTTTTTTTTTTAACCAACTTCTTTATTATATAGATACTTTAATTGTTTTTTTTATTAGGAATTTAATTTGTTCTATGTAATGCTATTTTTATTGTAATAGACTCTTCATTGATGTCCAATAAGAGGCCGCGTCACTTGTTATCTGAAGGGTCGTCTAATATCTTTTAATATAATATGTTATTCAATCGTCATGTTGGTCCTCTTTCTAAGACTCCGTTAACTGATGTGACAAATGGTAATGTTGAATTAGCTTCGTACATTAATTTTATCTCTTCTTTGGTATTTAATTCCTTTGTTTTTTATTTTTATTTTTATTTAAATTGAGTTTTGATTATTTGTTCAACTCAAATGTCTACCGACTTGAACATGGAATCAATGGGTCTTAATTTCAAGATTCTTGGTCCGAAGACATCTAATATAGACAGTGCTCTACCAAATCGTGTGCCTTCCCAGTCCACGCTATCTGCATCTTCTTCTCAAGAGCTGCATGATGGTGATTCCAATGTAGTTGGTTCCAATCATATGTTTAATTCTGAGCGCAGTTATCATGCCAATAGAGTTTGTAAGTCTTTATTATATTTATATTTACCTAACTGAAACTGTGAAAATATTGTTTAGTCAAATTATTTATTAATATCTCCTTTTATGTTTTGTTCTTCCTAGATGTTGCTTGGTATGATAATATATGTTTTTTTAGATAAAAACTCTAATAGAGTTTTTGGCTTTCTCGTTCGGTTTATATGGTAATCCTATTTATTTTCTTTTTTTTCTAAGTTATTTTTTTCTTTAGATTTTGAAATTCAGGTGCTATTTTATTTCTTATTTGTATTTCTATCATATAAAATCTATTTTATATTGACATTTATAATATCTTTTTTTATAAGACAATTTGCAAATGGGATGCTAACTTTTTTTCCCTTTTTTTTCTTATCCTTTTTATTTTATTATTGTAAATGTGATGATGGATTTCCTTTTCCGATTTGTATGCTTATCCTTTTTAAAAGCTTTTTTTTTTTTACGATAAGTATTTTTATTTAAATTTGTAAATAATCTGTTTTTCCTATTTCCTATATGTATTCACTTCATGTGTAATTTATATTGTACTTTTCAAATTTTACAATTTTTTTGTAAGAATCCTTGAAAGTATGGTGTTCGCATGTTATTTTCAATTTTTTAGTACTCTTTATTTTATTATTTAGATATATAAAAAAAATTTTTTTTAGCAATTCAGTCAAGATAAATAATTATATGTTATTAATTGCATTCATCGTGCAGTTATTCTATTTAAGTTTATACTATTTCATATAACAATAAAATTTTTATTTAAAAATAAGTTGTAAATTTGTTGCTATATTTTACTTCAATTGATTTAGCTGAAAGCGGTGTGCATGTCAGCTTATTTAGTGATGGAGATACAGATGATTTTGATGATGAAGACATTGTTTTGTTATTCTTTAAATTATTGTAGTACTTGCAGTCAATACTATTTTTCGTTGTTCTTTAATATTGTTTATTAAGTTCAACCTTATTTCTTAATTTAGTGTACTATGATATCGGCAATCCTACAAATGAATGTGAGTATTGTGGTGCTATTTATTGATATGCTGAATGAACCTGTAAGCACTACAATTCTAGAAACCAAAATTTGTTTTGTGTTGTATGAATGGAAAGTTTGTACTCTCACAAATTGAAGAACTTCCTGCTTTGCTCGAATGATCTGTCGCTATTTATTATAATCTTTGTGCTTATAATAGCATGTTTTCATTTACTTCTATAGGAGGAAAAATTGATAGGAGTATGAATATTGGGACTACACCGCCTATCTTTAGATTGAATTGTCAGAACCATCACAAAATTAGAAATTTGCTGCCATCTCAGGGAGAAGTGCCTAAATTTACACAAATGTATGTTGCTGACCCACAAAATGAAGTTTTGAATAGGATTCGGGATGTTAGGTGAGTAATAATTAATTTATTTTGCTAATATTATTGTACAAATTTTTTTGTACTTCGCATGTAATTATGTTAATTCATTTTACTTTTTTCTTTTTAGAAAAACTTCTGAGCCAAATGGTCTGAGACTTGCTATTTTTGCTTTGCTGAAAGAAATGCTCGATGAGAATAACTATTTGGTTTAGTGGTCTCGGATGGCTCGGGATATATTTAACCAGTGAGAAGTCGCTGAAATTAAGTTGAAACTTCTTGCTAATCATAGTAGAGATGGTAGGGAATATAATCTTCCCGAGAAAGTTGAGGTAGCTGCAATTTTAGAAGGTGATTTTGACATTACACTAGGAAGGCACGATATTATAGTTGAAACACAAGCTGGTGATCTGCCGCAGATAAGTAAACTTCATCATTGGTATTTGTCTCTACAATATCCGCTGTTGTTTCCGTTTAGTCAGAATGGTTATAGAGATGATGTAGACCGTACCGGGGTTGGTGCGTCTTCATTTACATGCAGGAAGAAGGTTTCCTTGAAAGAGTATTTTGCTTTTAGGTTGCAGGAATGAAAGGATGAATCACATTATTTATTGTCCTCTAGGAGTTTGTTTCAGCAATTCTTGGTCGATGGGTATACAACGGTCGAGTCTTCTTGACTTGCATTTATATGTTCACATCAAAAAGAATTGAGATGTGAATTGTATAAGGGGTTGACTAATGCTGTGGGAAGTGGTGAAAGCGATGGTTCCAAAGTTGGCAAGAGCATTATTTTGCCTAGATCAGTTATAGGTGGTGCGCGTAATACCATGCAGAATTATCAAGATGTAATGGCTATGTATAAATGAGCTAGATATCCTAACATGTTTACTACTTTCACTTGCAATCCGAAATGGCTTGAGATTACCCATTTTATCGAGGATAAAGGACTCCGTCCTGAAGGCTGCCTAGATATCATATGCAAGGTTTTCAAGGTTAAGCTTGATGAGCTAATTGCCGATCTGAAAAAAATAAAGTATTTGGAGAAGTTAAGGCAGGTACTTATAATGTTTGAATTATTATTTTTTAGTATTTTATCTCCCCTTAATAATTTTTTTCAGACTATAAATTTTTCCTTAATCTTATTATGTCTTAGTTTACAATGATTTTTGTCTCATTAACAGTTATAGATACCATTGAGTTTTAGAAGTGTCGCTTATCCCATGCTCATATATTGTTGTGTCTTACACAAAAATATAAGCTTTCTACCCCTGCAGACATTGATACTATTATATCAGTGGAGATTCCGAATTTAAAGTTAAAGGAGAAATATTGCCAGTTGGTCAAAGATTTAATGGTTCATGACCCACGTAGATATTTGAATAAGAAATCGCCATGTATAATTAATGGCCGTTGTTCGAAGTACTTCCCAAAAAAATTTGTTGAGTTGACAACACTCTTTCCCTACAGACGCTCTTCCGATCTTAAGAGGCAAGATGATGGTAGAACGGTGAACAAAAATGGGATTATACTTGACAATCGGTTTGTCATTCCCTATAATCGTTATTTGTTGGTGAAGTACAGGGCACACATAAATGTTGAATGGCGCAATCAGTTAAAATCTATTAAGTATCTCTTTAAGTATATCAATAAGGAGAATGAAAGAATTACTGCAACTTTTTGCCAAAATGCTAAGGATGGTCCTCAAAAAGAAATTGATGAAATAGACATATATTATGAATGTCGGTACATTTATGCAGGTAAAGCTGCTTGGCGATTATTTGGATTTAATATTCATTATAGAAATGTTTCTGTTGAGCACCTGGAATTTCACCTACCAGACGAGCAAGATGTTTTTCATGCTCCTGATGATTCTATTGATGAGGTAATGACCATTTATCTGTATATCAGAGTAAATTCTTGGCATGGATGGAAGCAAATAAAAAGTATCTTGAAGCCAGGAAATTGACATATGCTAAATTTCCTACGAAATTTGTCTTGAAAAAAAAGTATAAGGGAATAGGTACTAAGAAACAGCTTTTCGCTGTTGGCAGAATTTTCTTTGTACGTTCTAGTGCCCGGGAAAAGTATTATGTTAGAATTCTTCTAAATGTTGTTCGTCGAGCAACGAGCTATGAAGGGTTGAAGTTTTATGATAGTGTACAACATGACGATGATAGAGGGTATATAGATGGGATATAGGAGGCCAGTCATTAGGGATTAGCTCATTCTCTGCGGACGTTATTTATGGCCTTATTGTTATCTGATTGCCTTGCAAGGCCAAAATATATTTGGAAAATGTGTTGGCAGTATTTGTCAAACAATGTCCTTTACAATCAGCGGAATGCATTAGAACAGCCAGGTAACCTTATTCCTTTTAATTTTCTAAGGTTTCCGTTTTGTTTCTCTTATATTAAATATCTAAATTTAAATTCTCATTTTATCTGTATTATAATGTATTTTGCGTTATCCATTGGTGTTTATACTTTTAGCTGATCGAGGACGAATTGCGGAATCATGCTATCGTTGAAATTAAAAAATTACTGTGTAAAAGAAGAAAGAGTCTGCATAACTATCGCACAATGCCATTTCCAGGTATGTATATTTTTTAGATGATCAGAATAGTTTGACAAATGAAAAGCTGTGGTATGATAGAGATGCTTTGGCAACAGAACACTTTGCATTTCTTTCTCAGCTCACAGACAAGTAGCTCAATGTGTATGATACTTTTATGCAATTTGTTAATGAGGATGATGGTGGTAAGTTTTTTTCTATATGGTCCTGGCAGAATGGGAAAGACATTTATCTAGAAGACATTGTCAGCAACCATTAGGTCTAAAGGTGAAATTGCTCTTAATGTCGCTTCAAGTGGTATTGCATCTCTTCTTTTCCCCGGTGGTAGAACTACACATTCAAGGTTTTCTATACCTTTGAATCCAAGTAAGCATTCTATTTGCAATATTGCTCAAGGTTGTACTCTCGCTGAATCGATAGATAAGGCAAAGTTGATTAGCAGATATTGCCAGTGATTCCAAATGGTAGTAGGCAAAATGTCGTGCACGCATCCATCAACTCATCAAATTTGTGGAATCACTATAAAGTCCTAAGGCTAACGAAGAACATAAGACTGCAGCGTGTGGAGTCTGCGGATGAATGCTTGGATTTGAAGGCCTTTTCTGATTGGATTGTGGCTATTGGTGATGTAACTATAGGTGGTTCTAATGATGGTCACGCTACCATTGATATTTTTGATGATCTCCTTCTATCGTATTTTGGTGATCCAATTGTAGCTATTGTTAAAAGTACATACCCAAATTTCACGAGAGATGGCAGTGATTCAAATTATTTAAATGGCAAAGCTATATTGGCTCCAATTAATGATGTAGTTGAAAGTGTAAATAGCTATATAGTTTCACATAATCAAACAGATGCGAAAACATATCTTGAAGTTGGTGTTCTAGTGATGAGAACGTGTAATATTGATCATTCTGCTGGACTATGTAATGGTACACGACTTCTAGTTACAAGACTCAGAAGTCATGTTATTGAAGCAAAGATCTTGTCAGGATTGAATGTGGGTGAAAATTTTTTTATACCATGGCTGTCATTGACTTCTTTTTATGCTTGTTTGCCTTTCACTTTTCAAAGGAGAGGGTTTCCATTATGGTCTCATATGCAATGAATATCAATAAGAGTCAAGGCCAGTTACTATTGCATATCAGTATGTATTTGCCAAAAAAAAATTTTAGTCATAGACAGTTCTCTATTGGTGTATCTTGGGTCACAAGTTGAAGAAGTTTAGAAATTTTGATATGTGGCAATGATGGTCGTCCGTCCAAATCAACTGTAAATGTGGTTTACAAAGAAGTATTTTGATATGTATAGTAAGATAGATTTATAATATCTATGTATTTTGCTATTTCAAGACGATAATAAAAAGGTTTTACAATATTTGATATGAAATATATAGTAATTTATTCAAATTTTGTTTGATAATCTCCCGTGCAATGCACGGGTGAAAATCTAGTTTTGAATTATAGAATAAAATTTAGCTAATGTAAAAACTTAACCCAAAAAAAAAAAAGGATGGGCAAAGTGGCCAAGGCTTAGTGCTTTAAGTTTATTGGGTTGGGATGGGTTGGGGCGGCCACTACACTTTCCTACCCCCTTAGGAATTCAGGACGAGGACTTTCGTCCCATACCCGCCCCACTACTTAATGGGGTGGGGCGGGTCCCCGCGAGTTTTGGGTTTTAGGTCTAAAATTGACATTCCTAGTGAATAATGGATGCTGAAGCTCCTGAATCCTTTGCATTGAAAGAAGGTTTACTGTTTACAAGGGAAAACAATTGGCCGATTGCAAAAGTCGAGTGCAATGCACTAAAGGTGATGTAGGGGATCATTGATGTAGAACAATTAGCATCCTTAGCGCCCGTTCTGAATGAGGTGAGAAGCTTACTTGTGCAAGCCAATTGTGATTCGTGTTATCATATTTCTCATGAGCGGAATAGGATAGCCCACATGATGGTAGCTATGCTTTTGATTTAGCAGTAAATGTATCCGGGAAGGATTGTACAGCTTTATTTTTAGCTCCTTGTTTCCAGAGGAGTACTCTTGATAATGAATAAATGATAATTCCCTGTAAAAAAAAAAGAATTTAATTATTTGTTTTTTTTAAAGAATTTAATTATTTGTTATTAGATCGCATAACCTTATAAAATTTGACAATACCCAAAAAAAAAGAAAAGAAACTTACATATTCTTCTCGTGCAATGCACATGTGAGAATCTAGTATTAATTAAATGAAAAGAGTTGTGGTGGAGACTTATCGTAATTTTCCCGTTATTTATGCTATAGATAAGGATATTTGGTCTTTTCATTTTTTATTGGTGCACTTTGTGCAGTAAATATCATATTATCTGTGATTTTTATTAATTATTTCAATTTCTAACTGGCTTCTATATTTTTCCCGCTGTCATTCCTGTCACATAAGACTCTCTTTCTTAGATGAATTGTATCTCATCCTTATTTCTCTTCAAATGTTACCAACTATCTTATCGGTTTGAGTTTATTGGTTTAAATTTGTGATTTATCGAGCACAATTCATTATCTTTACCTGGGGAAAATTGCCTTTTTTTTTTTGTTTTTGTGATCTATTTTTTTTTAATCTAAGATTAAGGTATTTCTGTTTACAAATTCAATTAATCGATTATTGGCCCATTTAATGTCGCTTTTGATAGACTCTAAATTAAGACGCACTTAACAATGTTTAATTAGAAAAAAGTTATACAAAAATCCTTGGTATACGACGTTCTTGACATAGAAACAATGGATAACAACTGAAAAGTACTATTATGAATTCACAAGTCTTTGAACAATTATGAATTTATATATTTTGATTTGATGGATGTTTGTTTTGGACCACTGTGAGTTAAGCATTTAAATTGGTGCTATAGCATGTTGTGTACTCTATTGGGTGATTCAATTACATTGTTGATTGTATATGAAATTGGAGGGGGGATGAGGAACTTCTCTTTTGCTGCTAGAATGGTAAAACTGGGGTATTTCTGCAACCATGTTCTAGATTTGGTGTTGGGATGGGCAGTTAGGTATGTGGAGGGCGGTGAATAAATGGTTTTATTTTTCATTTTTTATTATTTTTTAAATTTTATTTGTTATTATTACTTATAAAGTAAGTATAAATTTAATTCCCTTTTTTTGTTAATTTTCGTATTTTATTTTAGTTCTTATTTGAAAATAATCCACTTTTATCTTCAAATTCAATCTCATGGGTGTTTAGAAATAGCATCTTTTGGGTAAATTCTGATTCACAGTTCGTCCAAGCTTTTTGTTAGAAAAATATTTTTATACAGTTAACAAAATAATCTACGAGATTTTTCTAGTTTAATTGGGGTAATATTGATTTACAATTAACTTGTGTACATGAAGTGCTATAATTGTATATATGGAATGGTACAGTTGTTGGTAATTAAAGAAATATATATAACTTTTGCATATGAAGTATATTTTCAGCTCATGACACTTACTTTTGGGGCAGCTTGACGAGAAGGATTCAAACAGTCGCTTTGCCACTGCTGATTTCGTTTTTCCTCAAATTGTGTTGCGTTTTTCGTTTTTAAGTTGTTTCTTTATTTTACATTTTTAATTTTTTATTGTTTTCGATATTTTTGCTAGCTCGACTGGTTTGGAGTATGTAGACCTTTTGGGCAACCTATTTATTCATGTTTTCGTTCATTATATGGTTTTTGGTTACACTTGCATAAAAATAATTGAGTGCTTTTCTTGAGTTCAATTCGTGTTATTACGTGTGTTTTTGCGTGAGATTGATTGAGCATATGGTTTCACTCACAAGATGTCGTTGACCCTTTTCTACACAAGGTTGCCGTCCTTTAATTATATCATATTTATAATTCATATGACCATTAACAAATGTCACGCCCAATCACTCCCTTATGTAGAGACTATTCTATGAAAAAAGATTTTAGCCATGGATAACTATATATTGTTGGTCCATAATTAAAAGATGGTCTATATTGATCGAAGATGTTAATATGTGATAACGATGAAAAATTGACAAATTGTATAACCAAAGTTTTATGTAAAGAAGTTTTTAAAATTTATAATTTTTGTATATTGACTTCAGTTTGAGTATTTAGTGGTAGTTATAACACTAATTGGGAAAAATTATGTACTCAAACACTTAAAATGATGTTGTTCTTCTATGTAATGCACATGTGAAGTACTAGAAAGACATGTTGAATTTTAATTTGCATAATGTATAAAAGATTCTATGGAGGGAAAAAAACAATTAAAAGAAATTTTCACTGAAATATTGTTGTTCTTCTATGTAACGTTATGTGGAAGGTATCATGAATGATTCTTTATCGTGTTTCTTAAGTTCACTGAAATTTTTTAGTATTTTTTACATATCATAATTATTAAGTGATCTTTCTGTGCATGAAACATAAATTACATCAATTAAGTTTTTTTGTATTAACCTTCATTCAAGCTTGTGCAATTTGAAAAATTTTCACTTTTATTTGTTCTGATATGTATCCAAATACTTATTTTCATGTCCATAATTGATATTCATGTATGAATCTAATTGTTCTCAATTTGATCAACTGTTTCTATAGCTTTATTACTTTATTAAGTGAGCATCATTATCAATGAATTTTTCATAAGAGCTCTACCCGTATAACGCACGAGTGGAAATCTAGTTATACCATATATTTAGGAGTTGTTTATTTTTTTTCTAAACTTGGTATAGCTTTAAATTTTGAAAATAAAAAGTCACATATATAGAAAAAAAATTATTGAGTTAAAAAATCGCATATAGAATAATAAATTAATAAAAAAGTCACAAGTAAAAAAAAAAAATTATCTATGACAGGTATTTAATTAAAATGTCACATAATAGAATAATAATGAATTAATAAAAATGCCATGTATATAGCAACATTTAGAAAAAGTTACAATTTATTATTATTAATTAAAAAGTCAAATTAAAACAAAAAAGTTACATATTGGCATTAATTAAAAAGTCACATGTAAAAATTAAAAAGCCACATAAAAAAATTTAATGGATTAAAATGTCACATACAGAATAATTAATTTATAAAAAAGTCACATATAGAAAAAATTATATATAAACATTTAATTAAAAAGTCAAAGGAACACATTTAATTGAGAGTCATGTGTATAGAAAAATTCTAATGAATTAAAAGGACACATGTAGAATAACAAATTAATAAGAAAGCTACGCATAGAACAACTTAAATCTAGAAAAAGCTATAAATAATTATTAATTAAAAGGTCACAAATAGAAATTAAAAAGTCACATACAGAATTTCGCATAAAAACAAAAAAGTTATATATAGGCATTTAACTAAAAAGTCACATGAAAATATTAAAAAGCCATATATAGAAAAAATTTAATGAATTAAACAGTTGCTTATAAAATAATGAATTAATGAAAAAGTCACCTATAAAAAAGTTATATATAAATATTTAATTAAAAAGTCACATAAAGGCATTTAATTAAAAAGTCATACGTATAGGTCAAGACCTAAGTGGTATAGCTACCTGTGTGAGTTTTCCATACCCCAAGTCTAGGTTCAATTCCCCTCCCCGACATTGCTCTCGTAACTATTAAAAAGAGTCATACGTACAGAAAAAGTCTAATAAATTAAAAGGTCAAATAATAGAATACTGAATTAATAAAAAATTCACTAATAGAATAATTTACATTTAAAAAAAGTCACAATTTATTATCAATTAAAAAGTCAATAAAAAAGTCACTTTAAAAAAAAAGTTACATATAGGCATTTAACTAAAAAAAATCACATGTAAAAATTAAAAAGTCACATATAAGCTAATTGATTTAAAAGTCACACATAAAAAATTCATATTTAATTAAAAAGTTTCATATAGAAAAAATTTAATGAATTAGAAAGTCACAAACAGAATAATGAATTAATAAAAAAAATTAGATATAAAAAAGTTAGATAATAAACATTTAATTAAAAAGTCTTGTGAAGGCATTTAATTAAAAAGTCGCATGTATAGGAAAAGTTGATTGAATTAAAAAGTCACAAATAGAATAATGAATTAATTAAAACAAATCATGTATAAAACAAATTACATTTGGAAAAAGTTATACTCCCCATGTTCCAATTATATCGTCCATGTTGCTTTTTTGAAATGGCTCTCCTGTTTCCATATTTGATATTAATTTTTCTTGTCATTTACAAATATACCCCTAACTAATATTAAAAAATAACAAAACTTAAATTGGTCATTTCTTAGAAGAATATGCATAAAATTAAATATGGGATTTTAGAAAAATGAGAAGAATTAGAATTCTTTCATTGGTATTCCGTGTATATAAGAAGTTCTCAATACATTATCTCATTATTTAAAATTTTTACCTCAAAATTCGAAATAATATAGGAAGATTATTTGTATATTTCCCATTTTCAATTTCCCATTTTCAATATTATTCTTAATCCATGTACAACACTAAAATAGACTACATAATTAGGACTGAAGGAATAATTTATTATTAATGAAGAATTACAAAGTCACATAAAAAATTGCATTTAAACAAAAAAGTTTCATGCACTACTACAGAAAAGCCAATTAGGCATCGGTCGTAATCATTTATAGGCGTCGGTTTCTACGTAGACGAATATACTATGGGAATAGGCGTCGGTTGTTTGTCGACACTCAAAGCGTAAAAAGGCACCAGTTATTAACTTAAAACCAACACCTAAAAGCCAGATAAATTAAAAAAATAGAACTATAGGCGTCGATTGTGTTTCAGAAACCGACACCTATAGTTTAATAAAGGCATCGGTTCTATTTACATAATAGACGCCTATATGAAAAATATATATATTTTTTAATTTTTAAATAATATAGGTGTCGGTTGTCATGTAACAACTGACGCCAATAATTTTTTTTTTATATATAAATTGCACAAATCAAATTTTGCCAGTTTTTCTACGACCACAAAACAACAAATGCAAGCAACAAGTCGCCAAGAGAAAAGTAGCAGCACCACCACCACCACCAACAATTTATATACACTTTAAACCAATTATTACCAACTTGATATAAATATGAATCTACAAATACTACTACAAAATAAGCTAACGTAAATACGAAACAATTGAATTAACATAAAACTAACCATTAACTATAAACAAAACTAGTCCAAAAATCAACAACTACTATATGACTATATATATACTCCTCTAATCATCATCGTTTTCATAGAAATCTAACTATAATCAATAGTTAGAACTAAAAAGCACGTACAATTTTGGAGAAAGTATCATGCCCATAATTCCCGAGCCTCATCTATATTCGATTGAATATATGATCTCGTTTCATATGCCTACAAAAAAGAAAAAGAAATATAATTATACCTTGTAATAAAATAAATACAATTTTGGTTAGATAATTATTAGTACTCAATGAATATTTATACTATATCAAGATATTCTTTGGAACCAGCATATATAGTGACTATCTCGTACATATTTCTCATCACACATTAGCCACACTCATCAGATCTGGGTTGCTGAGCATACTAAAATTTCGAACAAGTTTAAAATAAATATTAGTAATTAAATCACTAAAATTTGAAACTTCAATAGTTATTGTAACATTTAGAAGATATTTTTCATACCTCAATTGTTTTCCACATGAGACTTTTCTTTACTATTTTCCCTGACGCCCACAACGTTTTAAGCACCCTAGAGTTATAATATTGACAAATACATATATAAGTTAAACAAGTTGAAATTAAAAAAAAAAGAATAATATACATTAGTTAATGATAATTGCTTACATAGGCAATTGCGGTTTGATAAGCAGGTCACACCAGTGGTTTCTGGAATATTTTATAAGAATTTAAATTTGATTATGTAGCGACAAATAACTGAAATCCAGGTCAAGGCAAAACAACAAGCAAATAGTTGCAACAAGTTTACCCCATAAAATACGATGCGAGAATGTACTTTTTATCCATCATATTTCCCGTCGCGTGGAGGATGTACTCATAACTCATCAGTTGAGTTGTTTTGTAACATCCCGTGTAATTTCTCTATTTTAATAGTGACATCTTTGAAATAATAATTGGTTTTGATATTCAACTATAAGTAATCGGTGAGTAAGTCTTCTAATTGGATTACTAGTCGAAAATACAAGGACTCACTTATAGAGTATAATAGGTAAAGGGGTTTATCAAGAAATAAAGGAAAAAAATCTAATACACTTGTATCCAATTGGCATTTCCCACATGGATTGAATCTTTAACCCACACTTGGTATCTTGAGTTACAAGAAAGAATTCTTATCCCTCCAATTTAACTCATTGTTATAGGACAAGTGGGAGCCCTTGCATTGGTGGAATTCAAAAACCTTTAGAAAACAAGAAGGAATATTCGTCCATAAATTGTGCATGGTTTTGAACACTCTCAAAAGACCTTCAAAAGCTCTCTTTTATCTCTTCAAACAAGGCATAGTTCATATACATATAGAACTCACATTCTAAAGGCTATTTTGCTTGGATATACTAAGGAATTGGAGGTGTATTGCCACTCACTAACATTCACTCAACTTCAAAGATATAAGAAAACAAGGTAAGTAATTCATGACTTTGGTTTACTTGCATGCATAAGTTTCAAATATGTTTCAAGCAAAGGTATGTGTTTTGGATATTGTTAAAATGTTTTCTTGCATAAGATCTGCTAGAGTCCCTCTACCCATTTTGTATTGTTTGCTTTGCTTTAATCTACGCTAATTGCTATGGATTAATGAAAGATTGGAAATCCGGTAAAAGCTAACCGGAAATTGTTATGAATCTGTTGTGCTGCCACTACCATATTGGTATTTGAAAGGCAATGAGGCGCCATGGGTAGCAGAAACTTCTAGTATTTGGGCCCTACAATGCATTCAAAAGGTTTGTGCATCTTAATGTTCTTAAAATTATAACATGAAATGATTTTTATAACCCTTTGGTAAACCGAAATAATGTATTACTCACGGGGTATTTTATACTCACTTTGTATGTGATTAACCTTTCATAGATGATCCACTGAAGGATCCTTGAAAGGAAGGCCGAGGAGTGGAGGTTGCCCCACGATGCAAGTCAAATTATGCATGTGATCGAAACCGATATTTGGGCTTACTACGAGGATGAGCCAATGTTTGTAATGTATTTGGAAACCTCGTACGAGTTTGATATATTTTGTGCCTATTCCCTCAATCTTTTGCACCATGATAAGATTATGAGGGATAGACCTATATTTCTTGTTTAATAGGATAAGAAGTAATGATAGAAGTAAGCCAAGTATATGTAAGGAAACTTAAATAACTAAATAAAACTTGACTTGTATGGTAACTATATAATGAAAGCTTTTGCAACAAATTGGGAATCCCATTTTCACATATAAAGGCCTCCCAAGCTTGTGTTCGGTTATCTAATATATAAAGTGGCTTTTATTTAGCGTATGTCATGTTCTTTCATACAAATACTACAACTTTAAACTAATTGGAGATGACAAACAACACCACCTCATCTAAATAACAAAAGAGAATTGATTGACGAGTCGTTCCCCTCGATTTTGACAAGAGTTGTAATTTGTATTTAAAACGCTTCCGGTATATTGATTAACTAACCCATGGTTTTATTGAGGGGTTTGTCAAGAGTGGTATCAGAGCATCGTTCCAAGGGGCAATTACATGCATATCTTGCTCGTGTGAGACATCCTCCGGTCGGCTTACAAGTAAGTAATCATTTAGAAAGAATTATATGTATCTTAGTATAGCTTTTCAAAGCAAAGTTTGTAATTGTTGGATACATGAAAAATAAAAGTTAATGGCTTTATGGTATTCTAGCTATTGGTTAGCTCTTCTTTGGTGTTAAAGTGAAGGTATTAAGTTGGGAAGTAAATTAAGTAAATGATCTTACAAAGTATCAGAGTAAGGTATTCAAGAAAAGGAAACAAAATATGGACTATGATAAGTTTGTCAAAATGTAGGAAGAATGATGATTTTTGTTTGATTTTAGGTATTGGAGCAACCTTAAATGATACGAAATAAACCCTATCTATATTAGAGTATGCCTTGGAATCAAAATAAGAACAAGGAAAAGCAAGAAAAATGGTTAAAATGGGACAAAAATTTCAGATGGAGCAGCAACCGCCCAAGTACGGGCGCAGCCCCTCCGTGCTGGGCGCTGGTGCCCGCAGGAGGCTACGGCATGCATGCCGCGCCCAACCCGCTGGCAACAGGAAAATTTGCCCAGTGGCAATGCGGCCGCATGGTTGATCAATGCGGCCGCATGGAAACCAAACCCCTCTTTTTGAAAATTGCACTGAGATCCTGAATTTTTATTTTCATGTAAATCAGTCCAAACGTTTAATTTATGACTTTTAAGCCCTAAAGCCTGCCTTTTCGTCAAGGCTGGTCCATAATTTATTAGAAAAAACTTCTTGAGTATTTTATCATTTAATTTTGTTTGGTATATTTTCTTATACTAATATTTTAGTTATTAGTATGTAATAGGACCTATTAATATGTATAACAAACTTTGGTTTGCATGTTCAATTTTTATGTGATGAATGAAATTTCTTATTTTGTTGGTAGAGTTATTAAAAGTATAATTTTGAAGAAAGAAATATATATATATATATATGTATGTATGTTGTGATGTTGTTAAACCTTAAATAAAGTTGCCTCTTATTTAAATTAAAAGAGTCACGGTTAGCCATTTTATATGAAGACTAAGTGTAAATGGTTTATAAATTGAATTGTTAAGTATAAAAAAATAATAAGATTTCGTAATAAAAGCCTACATATATATGACTTTGATTTTATAAATATATTGATTAAATTTCTCATTCTTGATAAATTTGGGAAATTAATTGGTGAATAGCTTACTTTATGAAGTATTATATATTTGCAAATGACCAACATGACCAACTAAGGGGCAAATTGCTAAAGAGTCTATAGTGCTAGATTTTAACCCAATTTTCTAAATTCTGATCAGGGATAAAAACATGTCTCAGGAAGAAAGCACCAACCAGACTGTAGAACGATTGACTCAACTTGTAAACCAACAAGCCTGTCAAATTGACCAATTACTCCAACAAAATTCTAACGGGGAGTCCTCACAAAACAAAGATAATAAAGTTGGTGCAACAGAACGATTTTGTCGCCTCAAGCCCCCTATTTTTTGAAGAAGCAAAAGATCCTATAGAAGTAGAAAATTGGATACGGACAGTTGAAAGGATGTTCACCTACACTCATGTTCTCGATCTTGAAAAAGTAAATTACGCTACTTTTATGTTAAGAGGGAGCACCGGATATTGGTGGGACACTTTAGTAAGTATGGGGAAAGCGAAGGAATAACTTGGGAGGAGTTCCTTGAGAAATTCCGTACCAAATATTTATCTACTACTCCTAGAAATCAGAAATTGAATGAGTTCATCCATCTGAAGCAAAATCAAATGACGGTGTCGGAATATGTTCAGAAATTTGAGGAATTATCCCAATTTGCCACTCATATGTTGGGCACAATGGAACTAAAGGTGAACTAGTTTATTGAAGGGTTAAAGCCCGAGTTGGCTAGAGATGTAATAATGTCGAGGATTCAAGGATTGAGTTTTGCTGCTGTTATGGACCGAGCGTTGCTTGTGGAACAGGCGAAGTCAAAAAATTTTTAGGCTAGGGAGAATCAGGCCTATTATTCCCAAGGCTCAAGTAGTAATCAAAAATGGAGTTCTTCGGGGAAAAAATGGAAACCGAGGAAATAAATGGCCCTATGGGAATGCAAAGGGCTAAACCAACAATAAGAAACCAAAGACTCAAGGAGAGCCAATGAGTAACCATTTACCATAGTGCCGACCTGTAATAAAATACATCTTGGCCCTTGTCGAAAAGAATTGGGTCTCTGCTATGGATGCAGCAAAGAAGGGCACATGGTTAAAGATTGCCCAACCAATTTATTGCCCAACAACCCTACAGGAAGGGTATTTGCCGTAGTCTAGCCTGACGCCACTACTAGTAATGACATCATCACAGGTACGATCCATATTTATGGTAGACCTGTATATGCTCTATTTGACTCCGGCGCTACACATTTATTCATTTCTTACAATGTTGCTCAAGATGCAAATTTTGCAATATTTCCAATGCCATTAGAAATGAATGTTAAACTGCCATCTGGAGTAACATATGTGGCAAATGATTGGATACCTAACGCAAAAATTCAAATAAGAGATGACATATATCCGGCGGATTTAATTCTCTTTGATCTCATAGATTTCGATATGATCTTGGGATAGATTGGTTATCTAAGCATGGGGTAATTATTGATTGCTGAGCCCGAACCCTGAAATTTCCAGAAAAGAACCCCATATCATTTTCAAAGCCTCTAAAAAGTATCCGAGCAATAATTTCAGCCTTCCAAGCCCACAGACTTCTAAAACAAGGACATTTGGATTTTTAGGTTAGTTTACATCAGATTAAAGCTGAAAATCCTATCTCAATTCCGCCCTTACCTGTGGTTCAAGAATATCCGAATGTATTTCCTGATGAATTTCATGGATTACCCCCAGATCGTGCGGTTGAATTCGGTATCGAAATATATCCTGGTACTGAGCCAATTTCCAAAGCTCCGTATCGTAAGTCACCAACTGAGTTAAATATATCCTACTCAATAAAGGCTTTATCCGAGCAAGTACATCTCATTGGGGTGCACATGTTCTATTTGTAAAGAAAAAGGATGGATCTATACGGATGCGTATTGATTATCGGGGGTTAAATAAGGTTACAATAAAGAACAAGTACCCACTCCCCACGTATTGATGACTTATTGGATCAACTTAAAGGGTTAGCAATCTTTTCAAAAATTGATTTACGATCCGGGTACTAACAATTGAAAATAACGGAGGAGGATATTCACAAGTCTGCCTTTAGTACAAGGTATGGACATTTTGAATTTTTGGTCATGTCCTTTGGTTTAACAAATGCTCATGCGGCTTTTATGGATCTTATGAACCAAGTATTCAAAGAATACTTGGATAAATTTGTGATCGTGTTTATTGATGATATATTGATTTATTCAAGACGCGGGAAGAACACATCTGGCACTTACATTTGGTTTTACAAACTTTGAGAGAAAAACAATTGTACGTGAAATTCTCAAAATGTGAATTTTGGACCAAGAAAGTAATTTTCCTTGGTCATGTAGATCAAAAAGGGATTTCAGTTGACCCAAGCAAGGTAGAAGCTTTAATAAGCTGGCCTCAACCTAGGACTCCTATAGAAGTACGAAGTTTCTTGGGATTGGCTGGGTACTACAGGAGATTTGTCAAGGACTTTTCAAAAGTTGCAGTGTCTCTTATCCAGTTAACCAAGAAAAATGTACAGTTCAAGTGGACCGAGGACTGTGAAAGGAGCTTCAAAGAGTTAAAGAAGCGGCTAACCACGGCCCCCATCCTTACCATTCCTAAGGAAAGTGGTAAGTTTAGTATTTACAGCGACGCATCCAAGTATGGACTCGGATGCGTGCTAATGGAAAATGACAATGTCGTGGCCTATGCATCCAGACAATTGAAGCCTTATGAAAAGAACTACCCCACTCATGACTTAGAACTAGCCGTTATAGTTTTTGCGTTGAAAGTTTGGCGACACTACCTCTATGGAGCAAAGTGTGAAATTTATACAGATCATAAAAGCTTGAAGTTTTTCTTTACCCAGAAAGAGCTAAACATGTGGCAATGAAGATGGCTTAAATTGGTAAAAGATTATGATTGCACAATCGATTACCACCCAGGAAAGGCAAATGTGGTAGCCGATGCTTTAAGTCAAAAAGCCATCACAGATGAAAAGAAGCCTAAGGAGTTGTAGCGGGAAATTGAAAATTTTGAGTTAGAAATCTTGCCAAATGGGGGTGCAAAGCTGAGAGCTATAACTGTAAAACCAACATTAATGGAGCAGATTAAAGAAGGGTAAGAGACTGACTCATTTGCTGAAAAGATACGGGACAATCTGAAGAATGGAAAAGAATTCCTTTATAATATATCAAGCCAAGGGCTATTGAGATACAAAGATAGAGTGTATGCACCAGAAACATGAAAAATACGGGAATGTGTTTTGGAAGAGGTGCATAGCAACCATACACTCTACATCTAGGTTCCACAAAAATGTATCTTGATATAAAGAAGTTATGTTGGTGGCCTAACATGAAGCGACATATTGCGGAGTTTGTCACTAAATGCCTCACATATCAACAAGTCAAAGCAGAACATCAACAAGCAGCAGGGACATTACAACCATTGGAGATTCCCGAGTGGAAATGGGAGAAAATAACAAAGGACTTTGTTAGTGCATTACCAAGAGTCATCAAAGGATATGATGTTATATGGGTAATCTTTGACTGTCTAACAAAGTCAGCACACTTCACACCCAATAAAATGACATTTAAAATGGAGCAACTAGCCGAGTTGTATATCTGGGAAATCATAAGATTACATGGTATTCTAGTTTCCATTACTTCGGATCGAGACCCGCGATTCCTATTGCGATTTTGGAAAGAAGTTCATCAAACTTTGGAGACATGATTAAATTTTAGTATGGCTTTACATCCCAAAACTTATGGTCAATCCAAACAAACCATCCAAACCCTTGAAGATATGCTTCGAGCGTGTACTTTGGAATTTCCACAAAAATAGGATCATTATTTAACGTTGACGGAGTTTTCATACAACAATAGCTACCATTCCCCAATTCAAATGGCACCGTATGAAGTATTATATAGCAGAAAATGCAGATCGCCATTGTACTAGAATGAAGCAAGAGAAAGGAAAATAATCAATTCAGAGATGATGGAAGGAATGATCAAAGTGGTTGATACAATAAAGGAAAAGTTAAAAGCCGCACAAGACCGTCAGAAAATTTACGCGAATAAAAGACGACGGCCATTGGAATTTGGGATTGGAGATCAAGTATTTGTCAAAATATCTCCAATAAAGCGACTCTTCTGCTTCGGGAAAAGAGGCAAATTGACTCCTCGGTACATTGGGCCATTTGAAATAACAAGGAGAATTGGAGAAGTGGCCTAGAAATTGAAATTGCCTGAAAAAATGAGTCAGATTCATCCAGTGTTCCATATCTCAACCTTAAGAAAATATATGCCGAATCCTTCTTATGTACTTTCAGAAACACCTTCTGACATACAACCTGACCTAACCTTGGAAGAATGACCCGTGAAAATCTTGATGCGGGAGACAAAAAGATTGCGTAATAAAGAAGTACCCCTCGTTTGCGTATTATAGAAAAGTAAAATCATGGAAGAGGAAACGTGGGAATGAGAAAATGATATGAGAAAACAGTATCCCAAGTTATTTATAGGTAATTCTGAATTTTCGAGGACGAAATTCTTTTAAGGGGGTAGATTGTAACATCCAGTGTAATTTCTCTATTTTAATAGTGACATCTTCGGAATAATAATTGATTTTGATATTCAACTATAAGTAATCGGTGAGTAAAACTTCTAATTGGATGACTAGTCAAAAATACAAGGACTCACTTATAGAGTACAATAGGTAAAGGGGTTCATCAAGAAATAAAGGAAAAAAAATCTAATACACTTGTATCCAATGGGCATTTCCCACATGGATTGAATCTTTAACCCACACTTGGCATCTTGAGTTACAAGAAAGAATTCTTATCCCTCCTATTTAACTCATTGTTATAAGACAAGTGGGAGCCTTTGCATTGGTGGAACTCAAAAATCTTTAGAAAACAAGAAGAAAAATTCGTCCATAAATTGTGCATAGTTTTGAACACTCTCAAAAGACCTTTAAAAGCTCTCTTTTATCTCTTCAAAGAAGGCATAGTTAATATACATATAGAACTCACATTCTAAAGGCTATTTTGCTTGGATATACTAAGGAATTGAAGGTGGTTTGCCACTCACTAACATTCACTCAACTTCAAAGATATAAGAAAACAAGGTTAGAAATTCATTACTTTGGTTTACTTGCATCCATAGGTTTCAAATATGTTTCAAGCAAAGGTATGTGTTTTGGATATTGTTAAAATGTTTTCTTGCATAAGAAGTATTAAAGTCCCTCTACCGATTTTGTATTATTTGCTTTGCTTTGATCTATGCTCATTACTATGGATTAATGAAAGATTGGAAATCGGGTAAAAGCTAACCAGAAATTGTTATGAATCTATTGTGTTGCCACTACAATATTGGTATTTGAAAGGCAATGAGGCGCCATGGGTAGTAGGAACTTCTAGTATTTGGACCCTACAATACATTCAAAAGGTTTGTGCATCTTAACGTTCTTAAGATTGTAACATGAAATGATTTTTATAACCCTTTGGTAAACCGAAATAATGTATTACTCACGGGGTATTTTATACTCACTTTATATGTGATTAACCTTTTATAGATGATCCACCGAAGGATCCTTGAAAGGAAGGCCGAGGAGTGGAGGATGTCCCACGATGCAAGTCAAATTATGAATGTGATCGAAACCGATATTTGGGCTCACTACGAGGATGAGCCAATGTTTGAAATGTATTTGGGAACCCCGTACGAGTTTGATATATTATGTGCCTATTCCCTCAATCTTTTTCACCATGATAAGATTATGAGGGATAGACCTATGTTACTTGTTTAATAGGATAAGAAGTAATGATAGAAGTAAGCCAAGTATATGTAAGGAAACTTAAATAACTAAATAAAACTTGACTTGTATGGTAACTATATAATGAAAGCTTTTGCAACAAGATTGGGAGTCCCATTTTCACATGTAAAGGCCTCCCAAGCTTGTGTTCAGTTATCTAATATATAAAGTGGCTTTTATTTAGCATATGTCATGTTCTTTCATACAAATACTACAACTTTAAACTAAATGGAGATGACAAAAAACACCACCTCATCTAAATAACAAAAGAGAATTGATTGACAAGTCGTGCCCCTTAATTTTGACAAGAGTTGTAATTTGCATTTAAAACGTTTCCGACATATTGATTAAGTAACCCATGGTTTTATTGAGGGGTTTGTCATGTTTCATGATTAATGGCCCCGACCAGCGATGGACAAAGAAACCCGATATTTTGAATCTCAAATTGGTTGCACGAATGGTATAGGTACCTGAAATAAATTATTCCAAACGTGAAATGTTAAATTAAAAACTATACGATATACTTAATTGTGAGGGATCGAGGAAGTCTCACATTGTCCAAACTTGAAAAATAGGTGCGTTCAGCCAGTGCATGTTGAGCAAGTAGGTTATATCAGTGACTGAAACACTAATTTCGTGGTCCATTTGGTAGGGGTAGAGAAACACATCTCTCCCGTTCGGCACCTCAAAGAAATCCGTAGAGAGTGGCAGTTTAACAGTCAGATCATGCAACGTTTTGAGGTTGGGAGTTAGGGAAACTAGTGTTTCATCGTCAATGAGAATAGGGCGAGCCGAGGAAACTTCAAAACTCACAGGCTGTTTACCTTTTCCCTTTGATGTTGCTCGCTCAGGTAACGGCTCCTGCAGTGAATATTTGTTTGTCATCAATGTTAATTAGGAATCCTAAATCCAGAAAAGCTTATTCTGTAAGTTCAACCAATTACCTCGCCTAACATCACTAAATATCCAGGCCACTGAGTGTAACTGCCTTCACCTATATCCACCAATTACTGGGCGAACGAATTTGGCACTGGAAGAGGATAACTGACCGCATCTTCATACACACGGTCAATTACGACTTTGTAGTGACCGGGCAATAACAGTGCACCGTGCACCACCGTAGTAGCTTCGAATGGGTAAACCATGCCCACCGCTACAATTTTAGTTACGCTGTGGTAATTAAGGGCAAGACGACACGAAGTCGGCTTCTTTGGATAGTCAATACACAACAAAATAATGTTAGCTGTAAGTAATGGAATAAATTCAATACATTTAACGTCGACATAAGGAAACGCTATGAATACCTCAATGTCAAGAGCTGGGGGGATCAGCCAACTGGTGGCTACTACGAGTCGCTGGTCTGACTAAAGGACTCGCCGCAGTAGGTATTTCTCCTGTATGAAATTGTGAGGGTATTTCAATGCCATAGCGTTGGAAGATAGAAGCCATCTGCGATTGTATCATATCAATGTGAGCCTACATCTGGGTCATGGTCTCTCTCCTTACTCTCTCAGTGATGCTGGCCTCAATCTCCGATTGGATGACCTTTCGAATATCCTCTACCGACATGACCCCACTCATTCATTTCCTTGGTTCGTCAGGGCGTCCATAAACATTCCTTACAGTGATGTATCCACTGTAAGCCCTCACTCGACCAGAGTGCTCCTCTTTGCCGAGCGCCACCGATAATATATCCCACTGTTTCTTTGGGACAAACGTCCCTTTGTTGGCATCCTCGTGCAATTGTTTCTATTTCAAAGTTGAAAGGAAAATATGATACAGGTGAATAAAGGACAGGTAAATTAAGCAAACAGAAAATTAATTATTAATGTATACTTACAATTTTCTCAAAAACCTCCTTAGTTTTATCATTCGGCATAAAATAATTTCCATCAGGACTCTTCTGATACCTTGCCCCGAGCCCAGTCTAGGCAGCGATCATTGATCTGAAGGGTCAAACTAACTGACCCACATGATGAGGAGGAAGATAGGGGGTCAGCAACAGCTAAGTCTACCCTCTTACAGCATAACCAGGGGAGCCTAAAAAGTGCGAGTGCTCATTTTGCGCTTGACTCAGCCTCGCCCTCCTGCTTTTCTCCTTCAAATTAATTTACCAACTGCTTTAATTTTTATCCAATGTTAAGACAATAATATAAAATTTGCTTTAGAGGGTACCAGGAACTCCGGAGTGGCACAATCTTGCTTGAACTACTCCAACTGATATGGCAAAATGATCCCTTTATAAAGCTCACATGGAGAATTATATTTAGGGTGTTTCTCATTGATGAACTTTCGCACCATCTTATTCTTGAAGTCCTTCAATCTCCTCCCATCTTCAATCAATGCAGCATGCTTCAAATCATCATTCTCGAGATTGAATCTCTTCTGCAAGACAAGAATATTGAAACACGTTATTGGTAAAATCACTCATTATTGGTATCAAATTGAATCATGTAAACTCATTCAATACCTTAACGTCTTCCCATATAAGATCCTTAAGGGATGGTTCATCTGATTTCCAATCTTTATAGTTTATATGCACATGGATTCGAACTACACTCCCTACATACTTGCCAAACTCTGAAGCAAAAGGCCCGATAGGCTGACCAAGCTCGTCCAAGTCAACCGCTACATCCTTCTACTTCTTCTTCTTACAAACACAACCACAATTATACTAGTGTAACGAACAAAGTTACAAGTAAAACAACAAGATAGTAGCGATAAACATGATAATTAGCAAGGCATTTATAACACAAAATGCAAATGATCTTACATAACGATGCTATCATGCATGGTGGTCAACCCACATGCCTTCCTCATGATCAGAACGCATGTAATTTGTGTCTATGTTATCATTCCTTGTAGGTACATGTTGTATACCAATAGAGAATGGAGGGGTTTCGTCAAACTGATCATACTCTTCCTTGTCAACTACATCATCAACACCAACTATACGTCTCTTGCCTAGAAGGACGACTGACCAATTAGGTTCAACGGGATCAACAATTTAGAAGACTTGTTTTGCTTGTGATACAAGTATAAAAGGGTCATCAAGATAGCCTAGCCGACCAAAGTCTACCAGAGTGAAACCTAATTCGTCAACCCGAACACCCCGACGGTTTTGAACCCACTTACATCGAAAAAGAGGCACTTTCAGAACCTTATAGTCAAGCTCCCAAATTTCTTCAATGACACCATAATACGACATTGCGGCATCAACTGGCCTTCTATGATTGACACTGGGATATTCTGATGAAATTGCTATTAACTTCACTCCACTGTTCTGCATCGTGCTCTTTTCATCCTGACTTTTAGTGTAAAATGTGTATCCATTAATATCATAGCCCTCGTAAGAAGAAACATCCACCCAAGGCCGTACGCCAACCATTTTATTGTTTCCGTAATCACCGTCGGCGTGTGGGACAACTGTTGGAGCACTCTATCTCTGAACCATGTTATAAATGTGCGATTATGTTCATTAGTCAGCCACATCTCACCTTTCGAAGGATTTTGATGCCTTAATATCGAAATATGTTCGTCTAAATATGGATGAACTAGAGTAAAGTGCTGCAAAACAAGAACGTGTGCTTTATCTTGCATTTCAGATCTGGGCACAGTTGATATGAATCCAATCGTACCTTTATCTCCAAGTCTCCCTTCGTGTCGGGATTTAGGAATACCTACTACTTCAACACCATCTAGGTAATCTGTACAAAATTCAATAGCCTCCTCAGCAGCATAACCTTCAATTATACTCCCTTCTGGTTGAGATCGGCTTCTTACATATCCTTTCAAAATACCCATGTATCTCTCAAATAGATACATATACCTCAAGAACACCGGATTGCATATCTTAATTTCCCTAACTAAATGAACGATTAAATGCACCATAACGTCGAAAAACGATGGCAGAAAATACATTTCAAACTGGCATAGCGTGATAACAACATCAGCCTGCAAAGCATCCAATGTCTCGGGATCAACGACCTTGCAACAAATTGTGCTGAAGAAGAAGCAGAGCTTAGTTATAACATGTCTAACATGTTTTGGCAATATACCCCATATTGCAACCGGCAAGAGCTGTTGCATTAAGACATGACAATCATGAGACTTCATTCCAACCAATTTCAAATCTTTCATACTTACAAGTCTCCTGATATTTGACGAATAGCCAAATGGAACCTTAACAGCATTTAGACACTCACAAAAGCTAGTTTTCTCTTATTTAGACAAAGTATAGCATGTAGGGGGAAAAAGTGTACGCTTTCCGAACTTCTGCGGTACCAACTGCTCCCATATCCCCATTTCTACCATGTCTTTTCTAACTTTGATACCGTCTTTCGTCTTTCCAGGAATATTCAATAACATTCTGATGAGACTATCGCACACATTTTTCTCCACGTGTATTACATCGAGACAGTGTCTAACTTGCAACTATTGCCAGTATGGTAGATCCCAAAATATAGATCGCTTCTTCCATATACTCTTCTGTGGAGGCTTCGAAGTTTTACCATACACAACATTAACATTTTAACCCTCTTATAAACCTCTTTTCCTGTTAACGGCAAACGGGCGACTCGAGTTTCGGATCTCCCATTGAAAGCTTTTTTCTTCTTCCAATACGGGTGGTCAGATGGAAGAAAGATCCAATGACTCATGAACACATTTTTCTTGCAGTTAGTCAACTAAAGATCAATCGTCGCATCTTCACAAACGGGGCACACTTTAGCTCCTTTGGTAGTATAACCTGACAAGTTACTGTATGCTGGAAAGTCATTTATGGTACAAAAAATCATTGCACGTAGTGTGAAATGTGATCGGCTATGTAAATTGAACACCGACACGCCTTCGTTCCACAACAACTTCAAATCATCAATGAGTGGCGCGAGGTACACATCTATATCATTTCCCAGCTGTTTAGGCCCCGAAATCAACAACGACAACATTATGTATTTCCGCTTCATACACAACCAAAGAGGAAGATTGTAACACACTAAAAGAACCGGCCAAATGCTATGTCGACTACTCATATTACCATGCGGGTTCATTCTATTTGTACATAGTCCAAGCCTAAGATTCCTATCTTCGCCACCGAATTCAGGAAACATCCTGTTTATATTCCTCCACTGGGGAGAATCGTGTGGCTCTTCCGATCTCCATCTTCTTTTCTCCCATCAGCATGCCATCGCATTTTCTTTGCATCATTTGCATTCGCAAACAAATGTTTGAATCATGGTATTACTGGCAGGTACCATAACACCTTTGCCGGAGGGCTTTTTTTGTCAATACGTTTATCGTGGCTGTCTTTTCTCTTATACCGCGACCTCCCACACTTTGAGCACACATGCAAGTCCTCGTACTCCTACCGGTACAAGACACAATCATTTGGACATGCGTGTATCCGCTCAATCTCTATACCCAACGGGCACAACAATTTCTTTGCCCCGTAGGTCGAGCTAGGAAGCTCATTATCATCGAGAACCATGTCTTTTAGAGGTTCCAACAACCCTGTGAAACTCTTGTCACTCCACCTATTCTTTGCTTTCAAATTATACAATTTAAACACGGCAGACAACTTTATAAACTTATTACATCCATGAAACAATGGCTTTTCAGAATCGAGGAACAAGCCGTCAAAAAAGTGCGGAGTCTCAGTGAAATCATCTTCTATATCACGCATCATTTCATCAATCCGGTCGTTCTGGACATCATCATTATCTTCTCTTGCCAGATTAATTTCATCACTCCTGTTTACTGTGGTCTCCTCCTGAGCATCCTCATTGACACTAGTGCTAGCCGTAGGAAGTAAATCCTCACCATGCCAAAACCACTGCGTATAACCTTCGTTAAAACCACGCCTAATTAACTGGTGCTTCACTTCTATATAACTACAATATTTTTGTAGATTCTTACAATCGCGGCAGGGACATACTATTAGTTTTTCCCGTTTCCTTTTTCTATTATTTTCTGCAAATTTTATACTCTTCAACCCCTTCCAAATATTCTAGTGTGGTACGTCTCCCATACATCCAACCCCGATCCATATATATCTCACAATCGACCTATGTAAAGATATTCAAAAATGAATTACTTCTATTTAGCGGGTTATTTTTTCTCACTTATTGAATACATTGATACGTTAGTTGATTTTCTTAATTTATTTGGCCAATAATACTTGTTAATTACATATTCATTCTCATAACACTAATATTAATCTGTGTATAAATATCTTTCCATAAGCCTCCAATCTCAAATTTCATAAATATCTACCTAACTTATATATGCCCAACACAATGTATAAATATATATATTTGTACATCTACCTAAATCATATATACCCATAACAATGTAAACATATATATATTTAGCAAAAATATATATACATATATAACAATATATAGCAAAAAAATATATTTAATAAAGAAATCATAATTTAACAAATTAACAATAAAATCACATATAACAAAAAAATATATTTAACAAAAAATCATAATTAAAAAAATTAACAAAAAAAATCACATTTAACAAAAAAATATATTTAACAAAAAATCATAATTTAACAAATTAACAAAAAATCACATTTAACAAAAAAATATTTAACAAAAAATCATAATTTAACAAATTAACAGAAAAAATCATATATAACAAAAAGTATATTTAACAAAAAATCATAATTTAACAAATTAACAAAAAAATCACAATTTAACAAATTAACAAAAAAATCACATATAACTAAAAATATATTTAACAATGTATACACATATATACACATCTTTACCGAATTTAACAAAAACCCTAAAATTCATAATTTTACTAAAAAAATAAAACAATTTATACATATATACACATCTCAACCAACTTTCACAAAAACCTTTAATATCGTAATTTCTAACTAAATCCAAAATCCAAAAATCCTAAACAAAATCCAAAATCCAAAGTCCAAACTAAATCCAAAATCCTAAATCCAAACTAAATTTATTTTCCTTTCCAACTAGTTTGAAAATCTGGAGAAAAAAGGCAGTGATTCGCCCGCAGTCAGCCGCACCGTCCTCGCCGTCCACCGCCGCCTCTGATCAATTTTCACCTTAAAGTACCAAGAAATCAGTGGTCATGAATCATAATACCCAAAAATACGAAGAAGATGGAAAATCGAGTGACCTTACCAAAATATGGAGCCCGCCAGCCCCTGCGTCATACCGCAGCCGCCGCTCGCCGGAAGGGTACCTTGGGTGGAGATATAGGGAATAGGGAATTTGGGGTCGATATGCAGGGAAGAAATTTTCGCAAAGTGATTCAACGCTGAAAACGAGCCTCGAGTTACTCTTCAAATGGGTTTTTTGTGCGTGAATGTTGGCTGAAGTTCAAAGCGAGTCTGCGCAGAATGTTTCAACTTTTGGTTTTGGGAATAT
>CAVNYN010204668.1:0-19239 GCA_963692815.1 Nyctanthes arbor-tristis
GTTATATAGAATATTATAAAATATAGTTCAAACGAGGTTACCAACTAAAGGTAAAAATAGAAAATTATGTATTTTGCAGGAGCAACAACTATACTCTATGGTTTAAGTTACACAATTTTAATAGAAATTGAAATTTTTTGGTAACTTTATTCTTTTAATTTTAGAAATTTAAATCAAGAATTAAGTTAATAAATTCAAAGTCAAATTTTTTAGCTTGGTTATGGTTTGGTTATCGGTTTTAGAACAAAAAACATGACCAAACCATAACCAAATGGTTATTCATTTTAATAACCATAACCGTTTAGAAACTTAAAAAAACCAAACCAAACCATTCGGTTTTTGTTTGGTTCAGTTGGTTATGGTTATTTTACCTAGCCCTAAACAATATAATACTAGTTAATTCACTAGTACATTGCACGAGAAAAAAATTTGCAAAACAAACTAAAGCAAGTAGGCAAAAAAGAATTTAAAAAAAAAAAATTCCCATTGTCTACAAAATGAACTCCAAAATTCAGTAGAAGAAATATCTATTAAAAAAAGTATAAAACATTCAAACATATATATATGTGTGTGTGTATATAAAACATTCAACCAAAAAACCTCAAAGCAATCTAAAAACAGTCTCTTTTAAGAACTTTGTTCAATGATCTCACACAACATATACATCGGCAGCATAATCCTGCTAGAAGTATAGACGTGTGCTCTTCCGATCTCTTTCTAAAAGTTTTGTTCCACTTATGTGGCACACATGGATACATGCTATTTGGATTTGAAATACAAATGACTTTGATTTCAAATACACATGGCATGCGCCTATACACACCACATGATCTTCTATTATTGGGGCAACATGCCTAATTAGCATTTGAAAAACCAACCAAATTTCATTCCTCGCTATATTTAATGTGCAGTCCATGGGTGATTGTTCATTTAAGATATCTTATACTAAAAAAAAACACGCGAGTACCGACAGATTTAATGCTCAAATTCCGTCGAAAATTCAACTTATCGACAAAAAATGGTGGTCGAAAATATCTGTCAGTGATCGGCTTGTCGGTGATTTCCGACAGTCAAAATGTAATCACTGACGGCAAAGGTTCATCAGTGAATTCCAATGGTCGTTGTATGGACGTCCGTCGGTGATTACCAACAGACCAAAAAATAGTAGAAAAATAAATATTTTTTTTAAATCCATTTGAGAACCCTACCCGCACCTACCCGCCCTACCTGACCCGGTAACCCGCGTATGTATTTAACCCGATCCGGTTGCATTACAAATCAAATTATTCTATCTTTTGCATAGGAGAGGGTTTGAACCTACAACCTAGTGGGTTGTGTGTGTCTTTTGGTTGCTCGTTTGTATCCTTATATATTTAACATACATTCTTAAAATATTTGCAATTTAAAAAATAAATAAGATTTCATTTTTTTTAAACCGAAAAATATGTAAAATATATGTATATAAAAATAAGATAAAATACTTTTTACACTGTGCATTATTTCTCTATATCCAAAATCACTTAAAGTTTTTGCCACATGTAAATTTATAAAATTTGAAGTTGCAACATAATTAATATTTTATAATTATTTAAATTATTGTAAATTATAAAAATTATCATTTTAATATAGTATATGTTAAGATGCTGACATTTTCAAACATGTGATTTTTAACTTTTCATATATGTGATCTTTTAAAAAAAAAGTGATTCATGTCAAAATATTTTTATTTTGAAATATAAAATAGTGAAACAAATTAATATTTGGACCTAATATTGCAAAGAACAGAGGAAATTCTTTAACTTTATTTCATTTTTACTTATCTATTTTAGAGAAGAAGAAATTTCAATTTAGATGTTACATGGAATATTATAATTTTGACATATGTAATTTTATGTAATATTGTAAAATATAGAAAATATAATTCATAGAGTAAATTTTAAAGAACAAATTACAAACAGCTAAACTTCGTAAATTAAAACACATGCATATTCATTATATCACTTATTAAAATGGTATATCATTCTTACAAATGATTGCATTTTTTGGCCAAAAAATTATTAAAAATTACCGACGGCCAAAAAACCAGTTGGAGATTGCTGACAGTAAGGAGAGCCATCGATAATCTCTGACAGCAAAATGACTCCATTAGTACTCACCGATGGAAAATTGTTTACCGTCGGTTGATAGTCATTGGTAATTACCGATGGCAACTTGTTTTCGTCGGTAATTACCGACAACAAGATCATACCATCGGTAAGTACTGACGGACAAGTTTTGCCGTCGGTAAATTCCAACGGCACTGTGCTGTTGTCGGTCATTACCAACGGCTATGAAGGCTGTCGGTAATTACCGATGGACATTAGTTCCATCAGAAATTACCGACGGATTTAGGTTCAACGTCGGTAATTACCAACGAATATGCAACCGTCGAAATTTTACCGTCGGCACAAGCGATTTTTCTTGTAGTGTTAAAACTCTCTTTGCAGCCTACCAGTGTGTAGTTCTTGGGTTTTAAAGAAACTGACTTAGCCTATTCACTATAAATGATATGTCTGGCCTTGTGTTGGCAATGTACTGCAGTGCTCCAATTAAACTTCTGTAAATAGTTGGGTTTTTCATCAATTCGCCATCTTGACTTGACAGTTTGCTCACAGTAACTAGGGTTAGACTTTGCAGATTGCAACCCAGTCTTCTCAAGTAGCTCCTCAATATATCTACTTTGAGTCAAGTACATCCCTATGACATCTCTTTCAACTTCAATCCCAAGGAAGTGATGCAATTCACCTAAATCTTTAAAGCTAACATTTGATTCAATTTGTTAGTATCTTTCAATGACTTTGAGTTGTTTCCGATTACCATTATGTCATCTACATAGATAAGGGCCAGAAGTATTTTGGTCTCACTTCTAAAGAAGAAGAGTGATGTGTCGTACCTGGAGTTAGTAAATCCCCAGTTCAGAAGTGTGGTCGTCAATTTTTCATACCATACTCTTGGTGCCTGTTTTAGTCCATAAAATGCCTTATGTAGTTTGCATACATGAGTTGGTCTTCTTTGATCAATAAAACCTTCTGGTTGCTGTACATAGACATTTCCCTTCAGGTTTCCATTTAGAAAGGCATTGTTTATATCTATTTGCCTCCCATTCCAGTTTCTAAAAATTGCAATAGAGAGTATTAATTTAATTGTTGATGCCTTCACCATAGGTCTAAGTGTTTCACAATAATCTATTCCTAGGGCTTGCTCAAAACCTTTTGCAGCTAGCCTTGCCTTGCATCTTTGAAATGATCCATTCGCATTCAGTTTCACTTTGTACACCCATTTGTTTCCAACAATATGCATGTTGGGTGAGTAAGGAATTAGCCTTCAGGTGTTATTATTAATGAGTGCATCATATCCCTACTTTATGGCATTTTTCCAGTGTTCATATTTCAAGGCTTCTTGAACACTTTCATGTCCTTCAAATTGGCAACTTTATTCACTGTGTATAACTTAAAGTCTGGGTAGTGTTGTTTTGGTTTTTGAATTCCTACATTTTTCCTTGTAACCATGTGGTGTCCTAATTGAATTTCATTGTGAATTTCTTACCCCATACTTCCAACTTGTGGCTGCTCAGATGTTGGATCACTTGATTGTTCAATATTTTCATTCTGAGGCAATAAGGTTTTACAATTGATTTTTCCATCATCACCCACTTTTTCATTATTCACACTGCCAATTTGTCTGTTTTCTGATCTGATCTCCAAAATTTCATCACTTACCTCATTATTCAGTCTCTCTTGTTGAGTTTCATGAAGTGACCGAGTTGTTTCAGGACCTAAAATTGGACTTTGACTTGTTGCAGGTGACTTGTGAGATGGGTCTTAATTGTGAGTATGATGGGTTGGATTCAATAATGGTGACATATGTTGAGTGGATACTATGACGGTTTACTGGAGAGCTTTTTTGTGTTTAACAATCCCTCTTCAAAAGGAAATTCACTCTTATTGAAAACTACATGCCTAAAGCTGTAAATTTTTTAGTCTAGCTCAAGAATATATCCCTTGGCACTTTCACTATAACCCAAGAAGACACATTGTTCATATGAAAGTGAAATTTTTTATTTTGATAAGGTCTAACGCAAGGAAAGCAAGCACTACCAAAGAGTTTTAGAGGCTTGAAATTAGGTGTCTGTTTAAGGAGCCTTTCTATGGGTGACCGGCCTTGTAAGATTGGTGCGGAAAGTTTGTTGATTAAAAAGACTAATGTTTGAAAGGCTTTATACCAATACTTATGAGGCATGTGAGTTTGTGCAAGGAATGTCAAGCCCGTTTCAACTATGTACTTGTGCTTTCTTTCTGCTAGCCTATTTTAGGCTGCGGTATATGGACAGGAATGTCTAATTTCAATTCTACGTTGTCCGGCAAACTCAATGTTAGGTTTATACTCACCTCCCATGTCATATTGTATGCACTTAATCTTGCTGTCAAATTTGTTTTCAACAAGCTTTTTGAAGTGGATAAAGGTATTTAAGGAATCAGACTTGTGTTTGATGGCGTACAACCAAGTATATCTACTAAAGTCATCAATGAAGTGCATGTAGTATCTAAAACTGGAAGTAGACACGACAGGTGTAGGACCTCAAAGGTCTGTGCGAATTAATTCTAGAGGTGCTTTAGCATGACTAACGGACCGGAAGAAAGGAAGCAAATGTGACTTCCCATGTTGACAAGCATCACAAAAGAAAATACTTTCATTAATGGAGATTTTTGGATTGCACCTTTTGACAAACTTAGACAGAACTTTAGTTGAAGGATGACCTAATTTTCTATGCTACACCTCAGTTGGAGAATTTGACGGCATAACATTACAAAATAAAGACCTCTTAAGGATAGTTGAGACAAGCGATCATAGTTTAGGAATAGTAAGAATCGTACTTAGATTTTGAGGTGATATGTTTAGTTGATAGAGTCCATCCTTAAACTTCCCTTGCAACACCACCAGTCTAGTCTTCTTATCCTTGACAAAACAATCAAAAGTATGAAATTCAACAAAAACATTATTATGTTCAATAAACTTCGAAACACTTACAAGATTTTTTGTGATACTAGGCACATTCAATATTTCTTTTAACAATAAGGATCCATTTGTAAGTGTAGGCAATTTTGCAATCCCAGTGTGAGAAATTTTTAGTTTTTCACCATCGCCAACAGTTTTTCACCATTCAGAAAATGTGGATTGTAGTTTGTATTTCTATATGCTTCACCACTACTATTGTTACCCATGTGTGAGGAGTGTTTTTTGTACAAGCGGGATCATTTCTATCATGGCACTCTCCTGTCGAACGACCTATTTCTCCACAGATTTGACATATAATTCTTCCATTATTTGATCAGCCACCTCTTCTTCTATATTGTACTATCTTCTTGATGAGTTTCTTCCACTTCTATATGTCATTTGATTTTTGTGACTTCTTGAAAATCTAGGCCATTTTATTGAAGAATTCTCTAGATTTAAGGTAACTAGATTCTCACCCGTACATTACACAGGAAGATTATATATCAAATTATTTAGAAAAATAAATAATATGAAATTTATAATTTTTTTATGGTTAAATTTTATAAAGTCATGTTACCCAATAAATTTTACTTGGAAATGAATATCAAAATTGAAGAAACCAAATAGATAGAATAAGAAAAATGAGTGTAAGAAAATACTTTACCAAATTCATTCATATGTACATCTATATATTTTTTGTTAATTTATTCTCGCAATATTTTCTTAACTCTTAAGTCAGTGACCTCAATGCCGTTAGTCATATACACACAATCTCTACTTTCTTCTTGGCCTATGTAATTAAATTAGATACAATTAGAAAACCCACTTCAAATAAAATAAATAAGCTCCATATTAGATATAGTTAAAAGAAAATAATTGTTCTTTTCCTCAATGTTGCTGCCCGTAAGCTTGTTCCATCACTAAATGCAAATTTCACAACCATAAGTAGGGGAGAAATCTCCCACCGCCTGATGCAATTTTGTAGCCACATCTTATTCAGTACTTGAGCCATAAATTTCTAGCAAAAACTTATGAAGATTCAAAGTCTGTTCATTTCCAATTTCATTGCCAATGTTAGACTTGAATTCACAGGCTCTAGTCCACTGCTAAAGTTGGAATTTAATGCAAGAAATTGAAGAAAGTTAGTATGAAAAAGGAAAAAAATGAAGACGGTGAAACAGAAAGAATTCCACTAACAACAAAAAGTCGAGCATCAATTTCTTCTCATATGCTCCCTGTAGTAATTGAAACATTGTATCGATCACCAATAGATAGTCCAAAAAAGTTGCATCAATGTTAATAAATCTAATGATTGAAGTGAACTCAGCACATAAAATAAAACAAAATATATGATATAGATAATAATATAAATAAATATTATTAACTGATTCAAAACCTGGTAAAATGGTCATTACCAGTAATATATAGAGGAAGACATATTTGACCAAATTATTGTGATAACATAATTTCAACAGAGTGTCAACAACTTTCTATTTCTAGTGTTATTTTACATTCAAATCTATTTCAATTAAAGCATAGCACATAACAATGTGCATGGATGTGAAATGGAATGTTATTAAGTGGTCTTAGTAGGAATTACAAAAAAGCCTGACAAACTCGATACTCATAGGTACCTGATCCTATTAAAATGGGAGTACCTGAGTAAATAGGTAATTCGGTCAGGGATGAGATTTAAAAAAAAAAAAAAAAAACCAACTCGACCTAACAATGCACCGAGCGAGGAAGGTTATGAAAATTTTTACTCGTATCTGACCCGTTTAACATTTTTTCTGACAAAAATAAGAATATTTATTAAAAATTCTAATGGTTTGAAAAGTAAAAAGATGATAAAACTTATCAAAAAAGCTTAGTATTTCAATTGTAATTTTAGTGTTTAGAATACTATTCATTAAACAAAAAAATGAAAATAAAAATATATAAATATATTTAAATTGGCTAATAAATGGGTAATATGAATTACATGTACTAGCCATTCCCTGACCCATCCCTGATTTAAGTGGGGATGAAAAAAAATTTTTTATGGATACGTTACGGGTGTAGCATATCAGATCTCGACCTGACCCCTTGTCATTCTTAGACCTCAAGAAATTAAATATTTTATTTTTCTTTGTGAGACTATACATTGACGGGAATTTTATAAACTATAAAACGTTAACTAAACCATATTTATTATATATAAAAGAAGTAATGTAATAACGACTAGTTTTAAAAATATATAAAAATAATTAAAAATTAATGTATTAGCTAAAAAGTAAATAGTCTAATATAAATTACAAAATACTTGCTAGCTAAGATATATATACCAAAAAATTTTAAATTAAAAAATAAAAAAACTTTGAATTTATAGATTAATCCAGCAAAATATTTAAGAAGATAAGATATATCCAACAAAATATTTAATCAAAATATTTGAAGATAAGAATAGATAAGGATTTGAATTTCTAATTAATTGAAAAAAATAGAAAAATAAATAACTAAAGAATTAAAATAAGTTAATGTAACCGCACACATTACCAAACATAAAATAAAAAGACTATAAAGTCCCCATTTCTCACAGTTTTGGAGGGAAAACTGCCATACAAAGGTACCGCCGACTAATTTACTTTAATATATATATATATATATATAGATTGCACTAGCATTAATCTGCTCAAGTCTTCTTTCATAGATAAGAAGTCTTGACTGAAGCTCTATCCAGGAAATGTTCACCATTTCAATAAGTTGACACACAATTGGATTATACTCCAATGAGTCAAGTCCTGTAAGAACTTGTGAGACAAGTTCATATGTACAAGACTCCTACCTAAGGCAAGATTATCAGGATTCTTTTTCATGGTTTTAAGATACTCATCCATTTTCATAGATCCTTTTTGCAGTTTTTAGAATTTTGTTCTGTAAAATAGCACATTAGAATTTGATCTAACACCTACAAGACTTTGGATAACCTTCCAAATTTGCTCAAATGTTTCACAGCCTATGACCTCTGAAGCAACATCAACCTCCATCAAATTGTACAGCCAACCAAGTAATATCTGATCTCGTGCAACCTAATTTTCATAGGCTGGGTTCAACATAATGTCAGTCTTTTGAGAGTTGGGTTGATCATTACCTTTCTAAGTTGTAGGTTTTGTGATCAAATTTAGGTGTAAAAGCATAAGAACAACTAATAAAACCTTCCAATCTATGGTCTTTGATGATAGGAAGAACAAGATTTTTCAGTAAAAGATAGTTGCCACGACTCAGCTTGGTTGAGAGCTACCTGAAGGTGTTTCCTCTTGGTGAGAATGCCAGATTGTTGGAAGAACTCAGGGCGATCGTTAAGCTTATGAGCGATTGCTCATTTTCAGTGACTTCTAGGGATGAGTTATCAGTGTTAGTCATAGCCGGCTCTAATACCAAATAGGAACTATCAGTTTTGAAGAGGAAAGTAGCAAGCCAATTAATCTCGGTGGTTGCTATATGTGTATTGAATTGTTATGTACAATAGTCTTTACATATGGAGTCTGACGGTGTCAACGACATTCTTGGAATGATAACTTTGTGGCCTGCATTGTTTCCAAACAGAATCTAACCTTCCAATACATGATCTCCAAGTCTCGTAATAATCAATCTAATTCCATTACATAGCCCCTGCATAGAATATATATGTATTTGAAGAGTGAATAACATGCGTGAGAGGACATTTTATAATGGTGACGGATCAAATATTATTCTTACTATAGTATAAGCTGGTTAATTTCAACTATTACACATTTAATATAGGAATAAGCATTTAACCCATCATATTTTTAAAAAATAACTAAATGAAATGTATTTTACAAATTTCATAAGCATTAAATTTTTAATACACTTACAAAAACAAGATATAAGGCCACACCGTATACTTTTTATAAACGTGACATTCTTTTTAATTTATACGTATGGGTAGCTTTTCTATTTGGGCCTTTGAATCCTTTTGCCTCTTTTTTTTGCAACGTTATTTTTTTTGGTGTACATGAATTTTCTATGTATAACTCTTAGAAACAATGCTACATTTTAATTATATACATAAATTTCCAGCCATGAGATTTTTTTATGTAAACATTTGCTTTATTAAATAGTAAGAGAAGATAGAATTTTTTAGAATTTTTTTATAGGTAATTCATTACACATATATAGCTTTCAAAATTTTATTGCATAAATACTACAACAAAATAACTAAAAAATCACATACCAAACAATAATTTAAAAAAAAGTATTAAGCCCATTTTTAACAAAGTAAAATTTAAATTTTAAATCTATTTATAAACAACTCTATTTTTATATCTTTACGAAAGACAATAAACCTAGAAAACAATTCAAAACAAACCCAACACATCATTCAAATCAGCCTTTTACCTTTAACGCAGCAGCGGCTTAAAACAAACCCAAAACAATCTGTAATTCAATTTGGCCCTTTACTATTAAGCCCATCAACCGCCCAAAACAACTCCAACACAGATACAACTCGGACTTTTACTATTAAGCCCATTAAACCAAGCCCTAACTCTCAGTATAAAAGTAAGAAATCTGATCCCTAACCCTAACTTCTACTGCGGTGGCAGTCAACACGCTGACTCGGCAGTGCTCCTCTAGAAAATCCAGCACGCTTAACCTCAGAAAAAATCTCACCATCATTACATCTATCTTACTCGAGCACCATTTGAATCAACGCGATTGGATTCGTGGACGCCAAGCCCATTGTGCTGAAAACTATGCATATCCGGAACATCTGGTCTGAAAAAAAAAAAAACGCTAAGTTCATTCTGTAGACATCTCATTCGTTTACATCTCTTAACAGTCCCTATTTTAATTTTTTTCCATCTTTTCCAGTAGGTAAA
This sequence comes from Nyctanthes arbor-tristis, assembly GCA_963692815.1. Taxonomy (NCBI): domain Eukaryota; kingdom Viridiplantae; phylum Streptophyta; class Magnoliopsida; order Lamiales; family Oleaceae; genus Nyctanthes; species Nyctanthes arbor-tristis. The sequence goes on from CAVNYN010204668.1 coordinate 9,915, forward strand.
AACGCTGCAGTTGAGGCAGAGTCGTTGAAACGCTGGTTACTTAATTTTTCCTGTTGACGTGAGACAGTTCTCCAGATAAAGATAAGTTGAATTTCGACAATTCCTAATTGGTTTACATCTGTAAATGTACTATTTTTATAGGGGTTTAATTTTTTTTATCCGATCCAGTATGGTAATACGCAATGTCAGATCTCGAATTTTCGAAACCCTCGTTCGATTTTTTCCGTTGAATTGAGACACTGCTCATTGCACAAGCCTGAACACTAGAATAGCTATTGTAATGGGAAGGAAACTCTTTATGTAAAATTACTTTTTTTTTTTTTTCATAGTGTATTAAAAATTTGTATAGGTTAGGCTTTTACTAAATCCGGACCAAGAAATTGTGTAATATAAGGTTTTGGCATTGCGTTTTTTTAAAGTCTTGTTTTGGATGGTCTGGACTAAAATTCTGTAAATCTATACAGTACATTACTGGGTGTTGCACGTTGCACATGAGATTAGCAGCTTATGTAAGGTAATAATTTGAGAATGAAATTGTTTTTACAGTTTATTTTTTTTCCTTTTACATGGTCTCATAATCAGTGTTATAAGCTCTAATTCGGAAATTTGTGTATTTGAACAGAATTATTTCAGAACCTGCATGACCAATACACTGTTTACTTTACATGTTGGGTTGTCGAAAACTTTCCAGTAAGCCACGAAATTGAAAACATGTATTTTTTGTTCTTTGATAATATAAAATGTCAATAGAATGCTTTGTATATGGTCACTGCCCACATAATATTTTTTTAGTTAATTATTTGGCAACGTTGATTATATATGAATTCCAGTAAGGTTGAATTATGATGAATTGTTGATCATAGCACAATTTCTGTTTTAAGGTTGATCAATAATTTAATTTGTGTTACTGACGTATGTAATTTATCTTATGGGTTTAAGTAATGATAATGATACTTGTTTTTTTGAATAACTAAGTTGATTAGTTAATTATGGAACATTAAGTACTGTTAAAAAGTATCAGTAGTTTTCAAATAGTAATAGCACTGTTAATAAGTGTTAATATAAAACTAAGTCTTATAGGAGTAAGTAATGATAATGATACTGAGTCTTCTATGTAGGTTATCAATTATCTATGATACATTTTAAGGTTAAAAAAAAAATTTGCTGTTTATATTTATAGGCTACAAAAAAAGGCAGTTGTATTACTGCTTCTAAGTTGACAAATAATGCACTTTGAGAAATCTATCCAATTATTAAATCAATAGGTAATATTCAATTATCAATTATTTAATAGGTCATGTTCATATATATATATATATATATATATATTCAATTATCAGTTATTTAATAGGTCATATTCATCTATATATAGATTAAAGTTCTCTGAATTAATAATCTGTTAATTAAAAAATAAAGTTCTTATATTTGAATTTTAATGAAATCAAATTAAATTAAAAGCAATAAGCCCCTATTCAGAAATTTTGTAATATAGAAATTTTGCAATATATGGTGAAGACAATTCGCTGGCCTGAATTAATACTCATCATAGACCAATTAAAAGAAACACACATACATTCACACCTTGGACAAAAATGGCAATGCTTAGATTATGAAATGTAAAATTTTAGCTATTAGTTTAGTAGATAATACCTACAGATGAAAAAGAAGACATAGACTGCCTGCTTTCTTGACCTAAAATAATATAGTGGGGTAGTTGAATTATTTGACATTATAAAACATAATCATAAATGTAGTACCCGTTTCATAAAAAAAACATTAGGAGATATGAACTATTAACTTGGAATTTGTCTTCCTGGATTGAAAACAAATGATTTTTTCCCGTTCATTATAGACCCCAGTGGTGTTGTAGGAGGTGAAGAACTGATTGTGTTTTTGGTCAACATGTGTTTCCCAGAGTTCGGTCTTTGAATATTAGTCAGTTCCCTCACCGCTAGCTCTCCTGGTCCAGTCACATTGTGCACTTTACAAATTATTCAGCAGCAAAAATAAATAACACATTAATAGCTAGCATTTAATTTATCTAATTGAATATAATTAAATACGCACATTTGGTTGTCACATTTAGCTTTAATGTTTTTTTTTTACCATTTGTTATATCAGTCAGTGGCTCAGTTCAGTGTTCATGTTGAATTGGTCGAAGTTGTGTTGCTCCTCTTACATGATGAGCCTCTCTGACTTGAAGATTTTATTGCAAACAGTTAATGAATGATGATTTTCCGTGGCCAACAAGACCATGGAAATAAGGTGTTTCATATCCACTCTCCCATTCTTTCTTACTAACAAAAAGGGTAGCTAAGATAGATTACTGTAGTTTCCACCTATTTGAGTAGTGTTTTCACCTTGAACAGATTGTTCAGGTGAATTCACACTTGCATCAACAGGTAAAAAAAATGGGGAATAAAAGTAGGAGACAAAACTAACTTGACCAGTTAGTCAGAGTGTTGTGTCTGCTGACAGTATCTGTGTTCTCATCAGTCCGCCTTCTTTTGGATTGGCTGATGTTTACTCTATGCATGTTTGTGTGAACTCGTAATGGTTATTTCGTATTATACTGTGATATAGTAGGAAGAAGCAGATTGTTGAATCTGAAATAGGCTCATTGTGTCGAATGCTGTCTAAAGTATGTTAGCATGCTCTATTTAAGACAAAAGATATGAAATGTTGAGGGCGAGTAAGAATCTGGTTTTTTTTAGCTCCAAGTTGTCACAGGCTATCAAGAGTCACCGGATAATTATTTCCCCCTTCAGTAAAGTAAACAATAAGCTATCCCAGACCTGATTTTGACTGACGTTTTCTGTTTTGCCCAGTCACTATGGAAAAATACACTTACCAAAAAATGGATTTCCGACACAAAATCTTGTTACTTTCTCTCATAACGCTATTTAGTTTATCTATATTGGATTGGCTTGTATTGCTGTTTTTGCGTAAAGTAATTTGTGAAATGGTAGAAAGAAGTAGATTTGTTGTATCTACCATAGGCTATTGTGTGAATGGCTGCTTTCTTATATTAATTTTGTACATTTTGGGATAGAAGCTAGCAAATTTTGGGAGGAAATAGCACTTTGGTTTTTCAGCTTCAAGCTGTCACTGACTTCGAAACGTCACCAGATAATTGTTTTCCCCTTCAATAAAGTAGAATGTGGTATATCCATGGCCTAATTTTAATACATGTTCCTTTCTGCCCATATGACTCTGGTAATTACGCTTGAAAAAATTTCGTATTCTAACACAATAAGTCTTACTAATTTTTTTCAGTAAACTATATTTACTTTGTCTACAATGTAATAATTTTTTTCCACTGGGTAATTTGTGCTGTGGTAGAAAGAAGCGTACTTGTTGAATCTGCAACAGGCTATTGTGTGAACCTTGAATCTGAGGTTATCCCAACGTAACTCCTCTCAGAGAAGTAAAGCCGGAAATTATGGACAGTCGTTGGGTAAAGCCCACCGTTATCTTGAGCGGAAATATCTTTAATCACGTATAGCTCGTCCTCTTCTATTAGGCTGTCGAATTTGTCTATGCTTTTGCCTTTCACTGTTGCCTGAATTCTGTCACCCTGTAGCGTTAACAAAGAAGGTTATAATAATAAGTAATAGGTTTAACTTTAACATTGATGATAATTGCAAAAGAAATAAATTTTATGTACTGACTACTTTGTCTATGAAGAGGAACTGTAGTTTGGCTTCCGTCCGATCGCTGTCTGGTATCCTCCATTTCCTTCCACAGCGTAGCTTTAAACACAAATCAAACCGATTACGGTTAATATCTTTCAGTTGGGTGAAAATGGCCGGCATTTTTCCAAGTAGCTTGCAATGTAGTTTTTTGCTTTACTGCTACTTTTTTTAGTGTGTGAGCTTTGAAGGTGGCGGGGGGGGGGGTTTGTTAGGATGCTTGGGTTTATATAGCAGTTGGTTTGCAAGTGATAGAGAGAGGTAACCATATCATTTTCCAAGGATTGGCATGTATTGTAAAAGAAACTAATTTTAGATATGCCTTTCTCGTGGGATGTGGATTCTGCATAAACACCTTGGAAGGAAATAAAAAAAAAAAAAAAAACAATTTTCTAGGTTGGCCATGATTGCAGCTTGGTTAAAGATAAATACTGCATTAGGCCTTTAAATTACATGTCTTGCCTGAAGACCAGTGTCTGACTTGACTTTGCCAATTCTGAATAATTAAAAAGGTGCTATTTCACAACCGGTACAGAAAAAATTTAAAAAAATAATAATAATGTACATATATAATTTCAGAGTGCGATTCTCGTACGTTGTGGGTTCTGCAATAAAGCACAAGAGGAGGAAATTAAAAACCAAAAAAAAAAAAGAAAAAAGAAAAAATCGCAAATCGTTTTTCCTGGCTTTCCATGATTGAATCTTGGTTGAAGATAAATACTACATTGGGCCTTTAAATTTAAAGCCGGCTGTAATTAATTAAGAACGCATGCGTAAGGAGCCGTGTCTAACTTAACGTGCAAAATCTGAAAAGTGAAAATGATGTTACATCTCCAGCAGGAAAAAAATAATAATAATAATAAATATGTATGGTAAGTGGCTGAGTTTCAGGCGGGAAGATTGGGGTGGAGCCCGTTAAAACTCAACTGCTTAAGTATTAGATATGAATTAGTGGATGACATCTTGTGAATTTTGAGTTCAAAAGCCACTTCAATGGACATAAAAAGTTTACATGGCCTTTAATTGTTTCAAATAAATTAATTAATAAATAAATAACCAAACAGAAATAGATAATGATATGTGTCAATCTCATCTCGTATCCACCTCACATCCACCCCGTTGAATTCCTTATATAACATGATAAATTGGTGTCTAATTTATCACGATATATAAAGAATTCACTCGAGTGGATATGTGGTGGACACAAGATGGAGTGAATCTGTAGCATAATCGAATAAAAATATATAAAATTTGCCTCCAATTTGTATGCTAAAAAGATACATACATTCATTATTATAGGTCAATTAAAAATTTGATCGAATTCCCTTTAAGTAAAAGAACGATCTAATAATTATATAATAATGTAAAGTTATTTAATTCAATTAAGTAGTACTGACTAAAGAAAAATAACTAAAAATTAAAATAAACACTTCTTTTCAAAAAAAAAAAATAGAAAATAAAATCAAGACAAAAAAGTGTTATTTATGTGCAAGTTTAGTTACTAATAAATATAGAAATAGAATAAAGTCCAAATGGCGTGCAATTCTACTTATCATTAATTTAGTAGATGATGTTGCCACATAAATGTATAGGACCGTCACATTGAACACTTTCTCGCACAGTATATAGATGAAAAATCAGCAATTTTATTTCCGATTTGAAAGAGAGTTGATGTTAAAAAAATATAAAAACATAATAGATCCTAACACATACCTAATTGATATATATATATATATATATATATATATACACACACACACTTGAAGGCGGATGTAAAGGGGGCTGTAGTGGGCTGTAGCCTAGGTCACTTCTAGCCCACACGTTATTTCACACTTTTGCTTTGGGATTACTTGGAAAAATACAAAGATTTTTTAAATAATTTTTAAAATTAAGGTATATTAAAGTTTTTTTTTTTTAAAAGTCATTGTTTTACGTGCTTTTACATTGTGATATCCTAATATTTTAACATAACAGCAACAATTCGGCAAAATACTAACTCACGTCAAAACAATTTGTTAAAACAATGAGTCACAACAAAAACAACTCGTTAAAATATCGAATCACAATAAAAACAACTCGCCAAAACAAATCAAACACAACTCTAAAACACCAAGTCACAACAAAAATAACTCATCGAAACACTGAGTCACAATAAATATAACTCAATAAAACACCGAGTCAAATCAATACAACTCTAAAACACTAAATCATAGCAAAAACAACTCGCCAAAACACTGAGTCACAACAAAAAAAACTTGCCAAAATAAATCAAACATAATTACAAAATACCGAGTCACAACAAAAACAACTCGCTAAAATATCGAGTCTCAATAAAAACGACTTACCTAAATACCAACTCACAACAAAATAACTCGGGGCGGAACAACCGAGTCAAGACAACACAACCACCACAAGTTACCGAAAGGTGCAACAACTGCCGACCTCCAATTGTGACCACACTGCAACAATCACGTCTTCCCACCATCACCGGAAGATCCATCTTCGTCAGCTAAAATGGATGGAGTGATTATGCGCCTGCATCAATTTCAGAATTTGACAAATTTCAAGTTGCTGCAAAGCCATAGGTGATCCATGATTAGGTCTTCCAGTTGGACTATAATACATACTCTGGCAATAGTATGCTGTTTATCTACGATAATATCTGCATTACCAGTAAAACCCAACCAAGTCCACGTCTCCAATTTACTTGCTCCCATCAAGTTAGATTTTGATCTGAGATTAAAAAAGTAAAGACGATGTATTCGAAGAGACAAACTGCACCTTGATGCATCTGAAGGTTACATCAACAGAGGCGAGCAGCGTGAAGGACGACGAACGTTGTCTAGATTGCAGCGGCGGAGGCAGAACATAGAGAGAAGACGATATTTTTTAATTTCTTATTAATTAAAAATAAAATTAAATAAATAACACCTGCTTTGCTAAAGAACGGCGACGGGCTACGGAATGTTCCGATTGGATTAAGGAAAGATCTGATTTCCCCAATTAAACCATTTTTTTTTTAAATTAAAAGTCCAGCCCATGTAACTTTCTACAACCTTTTTGAAACTCAGGCCATGTTATCAGCAATTCTATTTAGTAAATCATAGTCTAGCCCAACTAATAACTAATAAGTCCATATTGCATGTAGTGTGACGTTCCCTTTTCCCAGCGCTAAGCATTCGTTCCCTCTTTCTGGCGGCAGTCAATAACAAATTGAAATAAAACTAATTGAATCAAACCCTTTGCCCCAAATTTCAACCTTTAATTTCTCCCAAAATATATTCTTTTATTCTACGCTTATTGCAAGAAGAACTTCTATCGAGCGTTGTCTTTAAACCCTAATTTTGTTGCAGTCCATATTTGAAAGGTAAGATGAGTTCGTTCATTTTCCCCGTTTGTTTATAGTTAAAACTAATTTGGTTGTGATTATTTATTTGAATTAATAGTTAATACATTTTGAATACTTATAGTTTTTGACTTTTTGTTTAAATGAGGCATCAACAAGAATAACGTAATATGATTGTGCTTGTGTATTTGTAAAATTCAGCAATTGTGCTTCACGATTCATGAATATTTTCACAGACTCACAGTAATATGATTGTGATTAAAGAATGTTTTAACTTGTATTTTGTTCTAAATTTTGTTTCCCAACTTTTAGTAGTTTGTACTCTAGTTAGCTCTGCTTTTGTTTTCTAATCTCATATTCTCATGTGTAACTGGAATTTACTTATAAGCCACATGGCAATTTATGTATAGTAAATATTTAATTTTTGGCCTTTTGTTTGGGTTCTTTTATTGTTAGCTAGCCATTATCATGATAATGTAACAATTGCCCATAATTTTGGAATATGAGAATTGACGTTATAATTTTTAATTGTTCTTTTATGATAAGATTTTGAGTTGTCATTTAGTTATTTATTTATTTGTATTTTAGGCTTTAGCAAAGTGTACAAAAGAATAAAGATGAAGTCTAATTTGATTTCCTCATTTCAAAAGTGAGGTTAGTACCATTAGCTCACTAGTTAATATTTGTTGCATTGTTAATTAGTTAATTTTTTCAAGCCTTGCTGGCTATTTATTTGAATCATGGTTGTCTTGTGGCTACATGGGCTTATGAGTACACAAATTCCATCTCCTAGAACTGCACATCCTTCTTCCTCAACTTTTGAAGTTGAAACATGTACTACCATTATACAGGATCTAGGAATTAGAAAGCCATTATTAAAATATCCTATTAATTTGAGGGATGAGATTAGAGCTGGATATCTGAAACTTGGACCTTATCAACCAAATCTTGTGGAGACCCAAGGACAAAAGGAAAATCTCAAGCTCGTTGATTTCAAACAAAAAATGGTTCAGTCAATTTCCTTGGTTGGCATATTCTCCTATGACAAATAAAGCCTATTGTTTCTATTGCTTTCTTTTTCAAAATGATAGTAATCCTTCAAGTTCTTCAACATTGACCACCACAGGACATAGCAAATGGAAAAGGGTTAATAATGGCTCAATGCTAGTAGAGTTTGCCGAATGATTCGTGAAGAAATTTGGGGATAAATGCTTCTGTATTGTTGTTGATGAAGCGCAAGATGCATCAAACAAAGAGTAAATGGCAATTATTTTGAGGTTTGAAAATGATTCAGGTATATTAAAAGAGCGCTTCTTTCATATTAAACCTATGAGTGATACCACATCCGCAAATCTTAAAAAAGAGATATATGATATTTTTACTCACCATGAACTTCTAGTGAAAAGAATGAGAGGTCAAGGATATGACGGTGCCAATAATATGTGAGGTGCTTCGAATGGGCTTCAAGCATTATTTCTTCAAGAGTGTCCTTATGCATATTATGTGCACTGTTTTACCCATAGGCTATAGCTAACATTGGTTTCTGCAGCTAAAGGTGTTCATGTGCTTTGGCAATTCTTTTCTCATTTAGACAACATTATCAATATGAACACTTCTTCTCCTAAACATGTGAATGAATTGTAAACTGCTTAAAGGGAAGAGGTTCAACAGCTCTTCCGATCTCTACTGGAGAACGTGAGTCATGAAGTGGGGCTCATCAAAAAGGTAATTTGCAAAGATCTGGAGCTACTTGTTGGAGTTCTCATTATGAGTCTATAAAGAGTTTGATAGACATGTACAATGCAAATTGCAAGGTATTTGACTATCTTAGTGTCCATTAACCGTAAGGAAGATCTCGAACAGAAAGCGTTGGTGCTTACCAGCAAATGAAGTGCTTTGAATTTGTGTTCAGCTTGCTTTTGTTAAATAAGATTATGGGGATTATGGATGCTCCTTGTCAAACGCTTCAAAGGAAATCTCTAGATTTCTTGTCTATTGTAAACTTTATTTCTATGACAAGAGTGCTGCTATAAACTTTGTTTCTATGACAAGAGTGCTTCTTTAGAAATTGAGAGAGATGGTTGGGGTGAATTCTTTCAGAAAGTGAAAAGCTTTTGCTCAAAAAATGATATTGCCATACCTGACCCTGATTCCATGTATAAGGTTGGTCCTTGTCATTCCCGTGACCAAATTATGGTGGAGCATCATTATCACTTTGATGTCTTTAATGAAACAATAGATTTTGTCACCATGGAGTTGGATACAAGATCCAATGATACATCAGTTG
>CAVNYN010204670.1:0-29251 GCA_963692815.1 Nyctanthes arbor-tristis
TCAATGAACCTGATTCTTGTTCTCGTCATTTTTAAAGGCAAGTGTTCGAAGAGCTCCAGCCGCTGCTCTCTGCACCTTTGCATCCATGAAGTCGAGCAGTTCAACAAGAGGAGGGATACCACCCTCAATCCTGAATTACAGCTAGATCTTAAATTCCTGCATATTATTTCACATGCAACGTCCTGGCAAATAAAAAATAACAAGAAAGGAAGAAACCCAACCTAACACGAGTTTTAATGCTGCTATTCTCATGAGCAAGATTAGTAATTGCATCAGCTGCTCTCCTAATAACACCATTTATCGCCCTAGAGTTTGGACTATCCCCGTGTCTCTTTAAGAGATCAACAAGATGAGGTAGACCTCCAGCATCAACAATGAGTTGTTGATGCTCTGGCTGTAAAACGGACAAGGTGTGGCAATTTTATATATTAAACAGTGAAGTGAACATAAAGTATGGATTACACATGAACAAAGTAAATTTTAGTGCCCCTTCACCAATCTAAGATGTTTGGACAAAGTTATCCAGGTAATAAAGATATGTACGAAATGTGCTGCACGAGTGTGTGTTGCTTTATGAACTTGTTTAGTCTCTACTAAGACATTACTATATATTTGCATACGACTTCCTCTCTATATTTGCATATAAAAACAGCAAGTGAATCGCTGATATGCAAGATACAAAAAGACAAGTTAACAGTAGTACAATTCTCAAATCTCCTACTCTGTTGAAATCTAAAGATGCATTGCCACAAATCTGTGCAATTACTTGCTTAAGAAAAATATTGGGTAACAGATAAACATGGTGTCTATATGGATATAATTGTAGCCATAATAATCTTAATAAAACGTTCTACAAATAATTGCAAGTGCTGCAACCAAATGTTCCTATTCCCGCTAGTTCAAGCTGCAAAATATTCTAGAAAAAACAAATAAATACCAATAACACTAGTTAGGTAATTTACTTTAATGGCAAGAAGTCCAAGCGTGAAGGCGCTCCCCTTCTCGACTTCGTGTTCATAGGGCATCAGGTCAGTGTCCCCCTCTGTAGCTGGAAGCGGAGCCTGTAGATGCGTTACCAATGCCGGAACTGCTCCACAATCCACAATAACATTCACAATTTCCTCTGGTACCACATGCACAATCAATTCCCCCGCAGATCAACACTTAGACACTTCGTAAACATTACAAATACATATTTTACAGAGTATTATAGAACATAATTAATTGTACCGTTCTTTGCTAGTTCAGAGAGAACGTGGATGGCGCGTTTGGCAGACGCGCGATCGGCCTCGGTGGGCAAGACCGCCGACTCAAGGATCTCGACTTGTGCACGAATTTCATACAGCAGATCTCGTTCTGCAGCGCGAGGAGAAAGCGAAATCGAATCGTCACGAACGACTTTTAACCGATCTTTAAATTCCTCGTCCGGCTTTCTCTTCAAGCTCTTCCGAGATGAGGAGGACGAGCTCGACAATAATTGCTCGTGTCGCCTCCCGGAGTTCTTCTGGTTCTCCATGGGAGATAGATACGCAGAGAGCAAGATAGAGAGAGAAAGAGATGAGGAGAGAGGAAGGAAATGCTTTTTGTCTGTGGGAGGGAGATACAGGGCAAGTGTGTGTGCGGGTGAAGTATGTGTAGGGGTAGTATGGGAAATGACAAGTTGTGAAATTTGTGCATTTATTTATGGGGCTTTTGGCGAACGGCTTTTGGGTAAAACCCGCCTATAAATAATTGTTTTTGAATTTTTTTGTCTCCCGCGTTGCCAAATAAAATATTATTAGTACACTAATAATTAAAAAATTTACTAATTAATTTTAATAATCGTTAATATTCTTGTTCCTGTTTTAAGAAAAAAAGACAAAAAAAAAAAAATAAGAGAAAGTTAAATATTCTACCTAATTAAGACAAACGGGAAATCAAAGTATTTATCGTTGAATTTTTTTGCCTCCAGTCGTCACAAATAAATTATAGTACACTAATAATTAAAAAAATTAATTAATTTAAGTAATTAAGTCAATATTCTTGTTCTTGTTTAAAAAAAAAAAAAGTTAATATTCTACCTAATTAAGACAAACGGGAAATCAAACTATTTATGGAATGAGGAAAACTTATCGATCAAAGGTTAAAAGTTAGACCCAAATTGAATAAAAAGTCTTTATTCAAAGAGGTTTCAGTAAAAAAAATTAAAATTTAGAATACCGTTTCCCGTAGTAAATCCAACTATAGGGTTAATTTTATAACTAGAGCTTGAACTAGAATAATGGTGATTTGAGAAAGAAATAGGAAAAAATTTTATGAGTGATTTCAATTATCTTTTTCCAATATAAAGTATAGCTAACAACTTTAGAATGATAATGAACAAACAAACGAATTCCGGATGCTCATTGTTATGAATGGAAGTGTCGCTATTGAAGTAACCATAGAATGTATGTTATGGTGTAAGTAACGAGAAAGATAACCAAACATGAATTGAATAAATACTAAAGATATATAACAAAGGAAGCTCATATGGCCAATGACCCAAACATAGGAAAAAAAAATTCACTAACAATGTAATTCATCAATGAATGAACTTCCAGAATTACAGTACCATAGTAGATTAGATATCCTAGATGCTTGCTCCTTTTATTCTTCCAAAGCCCGTACAAATCAAAACCTAATTCTTGTTTTTGGTGGGGGGGGGGGGTTTCTAACTCACAATTTTGATCTTGAAAGCAACCCATACAATATAAAAAAATAATTCTCTAACAATGTAATCCATCAACAAATGAAGTTCCAAAAATACAATACCACGGTAAATTAGTAGTCCTAAATGCCTGCATGCACAAGTTTATTAATCAAATGAAGTTTTTGCCTTTCATTCTTCTAGCACTTACTTAACTAGTACAAATAGAAATCCATACTTAAGCAAAGAATAATTTACAACTCAAAATCCTGAGCTTGAAGTCAACCCATAAAATGTAATTAAAAAAAATGATCTACCAACGTAGTTAGAACAAAATAAGCTCAGTCTTCAAGTATGGTTATTGCTGATTGATACAAGTATAGAGTTCTGAAAAGAGAAAAGAAAAAAAATCACAGTAATCTACCACTAGCGGCAGGCATATTCAATTTCTGGTAATCACATCTCAATTATCAATTTCTAGTAAATTTGATAGGCACAATCGTAGAAAGAAGTAGAGAAAAGTGAAGCTACTCCAGGAACTAAGGAATAATATAAGCATCAAATTCTTTACCAAACACAGAAATAAGACTAAAAAAATGAATAAAATTCAATAGATTAGAAAATCAAGGCAGGGAAAAAAAAGTTGAATGGAAGTTGAAGTAAAAGGAGGAAAGATTTTATATAAAATGCACCTGAAATGGAGGTGGTGCTCAACTGCAGTAAAATTTGCAAGCCATGGGAGATTTTAGTCCGTTGACTTTAAACTCATAGTAGTATTCCTATTAACATAGTCCAGGTACTCTTGCCAATGATCAACAGACTACTTGCTAAGAATGGTAGCTCATGTCTCTGAGAATCTCATATAAGTTCTCAAGAACCATACAAATTTGGAAGATTAAACCCGAATTTCAAATTCTCATATGAACTTAAAGATTGTGCATTAGAAGTCACAAACCTCCAGTACAATGTAAGGTCAATTTGAGATTCCTCGCTAGACAAGAAATAGCTTGGAAGAAAACTCAAGTAGAGTGCTTCATACCTGGAGTATTCCAACAACAGCAAACTTGTCCCTTATTGTCTTTACCTCGATTGGATCATTGGATATAAATTCAAAGGTTTCAGAAGGAAATCCACATTCTCAGATTAAAATGTGGTGGGGGAATGAAATTTTATAGTGGGAAAAGGAAAATGAGTGGGAACTTTTGATTTCCTATTTCCCTCCACTTATTCTCCTAATTTACACTAATACTAGTAGTATTTAATATTTAATTAGTTTTATTTTTTATTACTAATTACTTTAATCAATTCATGAGTAACTTTTCACTCTGTCTTTTGTTTTTTTTCCCTCTTTTTTAAAACTCTCGCACAATTAATGAAGAAATTATTTAATATTTTATTAAATTGTAATTTTATAAGTTACATTATTTTGCAAATTCTTTTCATATATTGCACATGTCACAATTCAATGAAACATATATGCACACATATTCAGTTGGTCACTATTGAAAGATTAGAATTTGAAAAGAGATAAGGAAATGTGATATTAGATTAACTTTTTTCTTCAACGTACTTGATGTGTCATGACCTATTTAAAATTCAATTTATCAGTATATTACTCCTACGATAGTAGAGGTGGATTGCCATACACCCAATTTTAGTCTTTTCTTTACAATTTTATACTTATCTCCACAAAGTTTACTATAGCATTATTACTAATTACTTCAAGTACATGTGCATATATTTCACCATTTACATAAGATGTCTAGCATTATGGAATCTTCAATCTTAAATATTAATTTGACAAAGATACCCCTTTAAACTTTTTAAAGTTCACAAAAAAAAAAAAATAATAATAATAAAGGGTTTCCCATTAATTTAACGTCTATGTATTTGAGCCAATTAATTTGATCGGTAATGTTCAAGCACTTTCTGGAGATGTGCTTGAAAATTTTATTAATTTGATTTAATCAAAACTTGAAAGATACCAACCTGAAATCAAAGTATATAAATTTAAAATCCAGCGTGGCCTAGAGTCCACGCAAATTGAACTCCATTTTTTCTTACTAAGTACATCATCACATTCGTTTCATTGCCAAGTAATAAATCAAGCCACCGCCTTAGTAGCTAGAATATGACTAGCAATTATCATTCCATGATAAATTTCAAAAGTTAAATAATAACCTCATTGAAAACAAAACCCACTGAAAGATAGGATGACAAATTTACCCTATTTTGTAAAATATTCCGTGAAGACTTTTCTTATAAATAGCAGGACTTGAGATCTATCTATGATCTTAAGTTCATCGCCTAACATCAAGTTTATTGGAGCATCTATAATGATTGTGCTAATTTTAGCTATCTACATACGAAAGAGAATGTAATTTTAGTGATTGGTAAATGACACATAGATATGTTAATTTTAACAATTTCTTATCAATCACATTGGAGGTGTTAAATTTAGCTATCAAAGTTTATTAAGTCTAAATAGATCCCACTGTTATCAAAAGTTATTGGTCAAACATTATCAAATAAATAAATAAAAATTTATAGATAAAAGTGTCAACTCAAGTGTAAAATTGTTATTAAAATTAACAACAATTTTCCCACTTAGCTAAAAAAGATTCTTTTAACAGTGACATTAACATCTCCACTGTAGAACTAGTTTTAACATGTAATTAATAAAAATCTCTAATAACTCTTTTTAATATCTTCATTGTAAATGCTCTTATAATATGTAGAATAGACATTAGTTTCCTAATTTTTGAAGCTCAAGATCAATTCATTCATCAACCAATGAACGTGGATGAATAAAAAATGACAGATCCTGAATTTTGTTCTTTTTGCAACTCTACCTCCCATACACGGATATTTTAAGCAACCTAATTGCCTATACACCATAGAGGCTTTTGCTTGCAACTCATGTTTCGTTTTTCTATACTTTCAACTCTTAAGATTTTTGGCCTCCATTAGAGCATTCCCAATGTTAAAGAAAAAAGCTAAAGGGAAAAAGGTCAAAGTGAAAAAATGAGGCGAGAAAAAAACTATTCGAAAATAATGTGTAAGGGGGAAAATTTGGGTGGAGAACATCTGTAACAACATTTAATTGGTTTTTTTATATTTTGCTGGCAAAAAAGTGAGGGGAATTGGGTAAAAAAGGAGGGGCATCAATTCTCCCTCACAAATATGTTTTTCCACCCTTTAAACCGTACAATACTGGGAATGTTCTTAGGCCAGGCACTTTGCTTCTTTGGGCAGGATGGGAAAAAAAATATCAAGTATTCTAAGAGTATCTTAAGCAGGGTACTCCTGATCATAAATAACACACATAAAAGATTTGGGCCCCATTTTAATAATAAATTGAGGTTTTTAAATTCACATGTGAGTTGTTGATTAGTATATGGGGTTGGAGTATATTGCTCTTACTAACTTATTCAGATGTGACAATTGACAATGGCCATGAGACAAGCTTATTTTAATTTTGCTTTCCCCAAGTATGTTTGCATGCTAAGCAGCCGAGAAAGAAAGAGACCCGCCCCCCCTCTTCAAGTTAACTTCAAAGGGATCCGAGGATTTCTAAAGACGATATGGATCAACGTTCAATATTCGCAATGGTTTATTACATTTTAATATACGCACTTCTATAAAATTCTATTCATATATATTATTTTGAATTACGAAGTACAATATTCATTAAATAGCACAAGTTTAAGTGACTGTTTGGTTCTCATTATTCACATTAAATTATAATGAAAAATTATATAATGAGGTGAAATGAATAGTATAAATTTAAAGAAGTTTGAAATTTAAAGTTATAAATGAGTAGTTGTCAAATTAGTAGTACATGAAATTATATTATGTTCTGAAAAAGAGAATCAAACAAGCACTAAATATTTTTACATCTTAATAAAGCGTAAAAGTATATACATACTAAAATAAATGCTGGAAAGCCTTAGAAAAATCTATTAATATTTGATTAATGAAAGTTAATTAAAATTTTATCATTTTCTTAAATTGTGAGAAAGGATAAATCATGAAGGAATGTGATGTGGGTCACATCTATATAAAGACACTTAAATGGCCCTTTTTACTTTGCCGCTTATTTTCCTGTTGTAATACTCGTGTTCACTGGCTTGTGATACCATTTGCAATGTCAATTGGAAATTTTATTTTCTATTTTATATTTTTCTTCCCTCAAATTTGGCCCTAAATAAGCACAAGTTTGTTCTCATTGGGTGATTTGAATTTGTTTATTTAATTTCAATTTAATAGTGAGATTTGAATTGAAGATACAATTTGTAAGTGATATTTGTATAAATGGTAATAAATTAAATAATTCACCTGATTTATGGAAAAAATCAATCACACATGATTTTTGAGATAATTGGTCTCATCTGTTATTTTGTAATTTTCCAAAAGATTTTTTGGCTACCAAAAAATGGGGCACAACTACTAGGAGTAAATAATTTCAGAAGATTATGAATATGAATAAGATCATTTTTTTGGGGAAAATTTCCAATCAATCATTCCTTGATATCTACAACTCTTGGAAAAAAATAATACATCCCATGTCAACACTTCATGTATCGCACATGTGCATGGTTTATTAGTGACATAATAATTATATTATACTTGAAGTTACTAATAAAAACCATAGTTAAAGAAAACATAATACGTTAGCAATTTTTGCAATGTAGTATAAATTAGCTGCAATACTGATTAATGATTAAGTTAATTTCTAGATGATGTTTGAAAACTTAAGTTATGTAAATTGATTTTGACTTACTATCATTTAAAGGTATTTTTTAAATTGTAATAAAACATTTTTTTTTGCAAAATAAATTAATAATTTGAAGTTATTAATTAATGAATCCAAATTATTATTTAGAAGGTAATTTCCCCTTGAGATATATTTATCTTACACGAAATTTAGAACTTTAATATGTGCAATTCTTAATAGTTCAAAAATGAATAGCTGAGTTTAATAATTTTTCTTTTTTTGAAATGAAAATTTCATTAACATTTCAAGTCATTTTTAATACACCAAGCAGTGCAACAAAAGGGGTGATCTTTCCACACACGGGAAACACACTCTTTAAACCCCTATCTAGCAAGAGTGTGAGCTACATTGTTAGCCTTCTTACCAATGAATCGGCATTTGGAGTAATTGCTTTGAATTATCAAATTAATTCTTGTTCTTTTTTAGGGTGTGTTTGATTGTAATGGTAGAAATTGCATGGAAAAAAAAGTTTTATAGGTAATTGAATTTCTTGAATTTATTTTCCTGCGAAATGTCAATTATATGTGTTTGATTGAATTAATTTTCTACCAAGAAATTGTTGTAGTTTTTTATCTTTTAGTATTTGACAACCATTATTTTTCCTGGAAATAGTCTCTTTTTTTTCAACTTTTGTTGCTTGAAAGCCAGTATTATTTTATCATAAAAAATGTCAATTTTTCTATAAAATTTTTACTTTTTTCCATGGAATGGAAATTAATTATATATACATTGTTAATGTATTTTTTTCATTTTCCAAAGTTACAAGAAGATCAAATTTTTTACTTGAACAGATGTTTAAAAAATGAAAAGAGGATTACTAATCTACAATAGAAGCTTATATGAAAAAGAAATCATGCGAAATCAGGTGAGTGATTTGTGCATAAATATGAATGTTGTATAATTGTAAATTGTGAAATGGTCATAAGGTTTTATATTCCTTAATATTGGCAAGAAACAACACATAACAGGAAAAAACGTAAAATTCGAGAATGCAAAAAAAAAAAACTAGGTAAGCAATCTAATTAATATAGTCCAATATAAAATGGTAAAAGTAAATGCAACTATTTTTAAATTAAAAAAATCCAATATTTAAGAAATATATTGAATTCTAATTCCCTAGAAAACCAATTACAAATGCCCACAAGGTTTCATATTCCCTTTTTTTTTTTGAAAGAAAGGTTTTATATTCCTTAATATTGGCAAGAAACGACACATAAAAAAAAAAGATAAAATTTGAGAATGCCGAGAAAAAACAACCTTACGAGATAAGCTACTTAATTAATCTAATCAATATAAAAAAAGGTAAAAGTAAATGTAACTATTTTTTCAAATTAAAAAAAATCATATGTGCGTGTTTATAAAAAGAAACATACACTTATCCCACAATTTTCCCCGCTAAAACTGCATTTGGGGTGGGGGATATTTTAGACTTTTTAGGTTCATTAGGGTAATTCTTGCAGTCATATGTGTCTTTGCTATTCTGATTTCAATTGACTTAATTAGATTTAGTTGTTCTACTTTCAAATTTCCTTTATCTTCAAGACAATATATCTAGTGTTCATTTAAAACTGCTGATCAATAGATGAAATTTAATTTTTTAGATAGGAAAAATTTCTGAGATTAGAAAGGCTCCCCATTTCACTGATTTTTATATATCATTTTTATCTGAATTTAATATTTTATGCCGTCCTTTATAATTATTTATTTTTCCTTTAGTTAGTTTACTTTATATTTTAATTCGTCAAAATATAACATTATAGTTTAAGTAGCTCAAATTCAATTTTAAAAAGAAATCTTTAAAACATATAGATCACATTATATATATGAAATAAAATTGATTATACCGATTCTAAATATAGTTCTGTTTCTAAATATTTATTTTTAATGGGTGACTTCACACACACACACACACTTGATTATATTAAAAAACTTAAATTAGAAATGTAAAATATCTGTTAAAAGTATTTGGATTTTGAAACGAAATCAAGTAAATGTGGGATTTTATTTATATAATAATAGTTTACTTTTTTTAATCATTTTAATTGTTTTTGCGGTCTACTCGAGTCACATCTGATTAGTTTACTATCTTATTAAATAGATTTTTATCAGATAAATGTTTGAGAAAATTTAGGTAATTCTTGCGGATTATTATCAATAATCTTATCATTTTTCAAAAAAAATTAGAATTAATTTACTTTAGATATGTGCATTCATAATCTTATTATAACCCCTTATTTTGAAAACTTCCCTTAAAAAATTGGACTGATTTATACATAGTTCTTATTAGGTTACTTATTTTGTAATCATTTAACAATTTTTTATTCTCATCATACAGACTTTATTTATATATTTTGGAATGTTTTATTATATTCACTCAATAAATAGATAAAATAGTTTTTGATATATAGTTTATAATTAACATTTTAAAGTTTATAAAATGTCTATTATAACATAGCTACTAAACAAACCTGGTTGCAAAAAAAAAAAATATATATATATATAGCTACTAAGTAAAATAAAATACTTTATTTCCTGAAATCACATAATTACATTTCATATCCAGTTTAATATAATAAGTATTAGTTCATGATAAGCTAACAAAATATTACAGTTGACAAGTGCCTATAATCATACTTATTCAAACTTATGTATTAATTATTACACACAATTTGTTTTGAAATTGCCCATGCAACGCATATGTGAAAATCTAGTATTTAAGAAATCTATATATCTATAAAGGCACTTAAGTTGCCTTTTTATTTTTCCCGCTCATTTCAGTGATGTAATTGTCGTGGTCAGTCTTTTACGGTTCCTTTTGTGATGTGACCGCACTGCCTCCTGCTACAGCCCATTTGATTTTTGGGCTGAATGCATTGTTTTCTTGAGCCCAAAATCAACTATCTTGTATAGGAAAAAGCGTTTAACTGTAATTGGGCTGAAAATCAATAGTTAGGCCAATAAAAATTATGTTAAATACATTCAAACTTCCACTTTTATATAGACTCAGCCAAATAATATTATATTCTTAATCCGATGTGGGATTTCATCCGCCTTAAATCACATATCTTCCATTTTAATTTTATAAAGTACACTCTCATTCGTTGTTTGCTATCAACCCAATGTGAGACACAATTCAATTATCTTTGAAAATTGCATTTCTAACATCCACTTTTATAATACTCAACATTTTTCTATTTTATTATGTAATCCGATATGGAAATCTGTACATCCTAATATGCACATATTATTATATATATTTGTTTTAAATGGACAATCATGTTAGATTTGTGTTTATTAGTTATTACATGTATATCTTTTCATTAGACAATTTGTAAAATTTCCAACCACATCTTTAAAAATAAAAAAATAAAAAAAATAAATCCGACCGCCATGAGAAAAATTCCTGGCTCCTCCTCTACTTTTCCCCCAATTTTCACTGCAATTTTCTTTCTCTTTCTTTCCATGTTTCCCTTTCGGGTGCTTGGGGATTCTTATTTCTTAATCTACTGTTTTAACTGTTAATTCTCTCCGTGCTTTTGATTATTTTTTAATCTGCTATTCTAAAATCTCTACCATACGCATTTTATTTTCCTGAATCAATGCTAAAATCTCTGTGATAATGCATCTTAATTTCCTAAATCAACGCTAAAATCTTGGTGATTTATTTTATTTGACAAAGGGAGTTTATATGGACTTGAGCTATTGATTTTAGGGTTTGATTGGTTGAGAATTTGGTCTAGAGGCTGCAGTGGATTTAAGAATGTGGTTTAAATACTTAAAATGAATTCAAGAAGATATTAGACAAGTAGAAGAATATTGGAATTGTGAAAAAATTAGTTGGATTATCTATTTTTAAAAAATTCGGTCGTTTGAATTAAAACTTTTAATAAATCTCTCAACTATTTATTTTTCTGAATTATCTTTACTATATCAATTCAATATATGGCACAATCTCTCTTATTTATAGTGTAGATCTATTAGTTCATAAGAAATTTCAAATCTTATTCTGTATGGATATTATATTATCATCACTTTAGTTGACTAATACAAACTAGGTATGTTTTTTTATCTATATCGAATTGGAGTCGTACTCTTTACTTTAAATATTTTTCCTAGGCACATGTATTCTTTATTTGTGAATTCTTTATATGGGTTTGACACCTTTATTTTAACAATGAACATAAATATACTTACTCTAATTTATGTTATATAAATATAATATAATATTATTGTTGTTTCAAGTTTCCATGGATATAGTCGTTCTTGGCTAGGGGAAGTTTTCGCGTTTGACTCCTATAGCGGCAGCCATGCTGCACAGGTAAGGATTGAAGTCCTGTCGTTTTTGCTCTTAAATTACATAGAAAATTTTTGATGTAATATTTAGTATCCATGTTTTGTGCTGTTTTGAAAGTATATGTTTGAAAGCTTTAAAGTTTTCTTCATTTCTCTCTTAGAATTTGATGTTATTGAATGATGATCAAGTGTTGTTGGCAAATTTTTATATTTTTTGCAATTATGGCATGATGGAAAATAAAATAAGAAAAATTTATAAGGAAGTACTAGAGGTTTTTAAGTATGATTAGTGGTGTTTCGTAATCAAAGCTGTAATCTTTTGAAAGCTAAATCAATCATTTATTATTATTATTATTTTTCAGCTGTGTTTATGAAATGACCCAAATTATTATATTACTATGTCAAAAAATGTTAAAAAGAAGAATAAAAGATAAAATGACTTGGTGCTAAATATTTTAGTCTAATCCCTCGAGAAAAATTGGGGAATTACATATACATCCTAACAATATTAGCTTTTGTTAATTTCCTCTTATATTTAACAAGCAATTAATCTACTTAATAATTAAATAAACAGTGCCATAGCTAATAAATTTTAGAATTCCACAATATACCGAAATAAGAGGGAAAAACTTTATTAAGATACTATATGGTCAAGTCATACCATATGGTGTTAGATTGAGACTAATTGTTTGACACAAGCCTATATCATCAAGTTGATCAATATATTAGAGATTATTCATTTTGAAAGTACAGTGAAATATATATTGGATTCTTTTTCATTTTTAAATATTCGTTATTTGATGGTCTATTCCATTTTTACTTATCATTTTTAGAATGTCTTCCCATGCAACTTACGGGTGCAGTACTAGTATATGGAATTCTAATTTTCTAAAAACCAATTACCTAGGCCCCCAAGGAAAATATTTTCTTGGAATACATAGTCACGGGACTAAAAGTGGAAGTTTCCACACAAAAAAAAAAGAGTCAACTAAATATTACGAAAGTGGGAAGTTGGGTGGAAAACTAGAATTTTTCATAGAAAATTTAGGCAATCAAACACACTCTTATTGTATAGAGATTTCGTAACATCTAGAGCATTATCGTTACACATCGTGCAAAATTGGGTAATATTGATTCTTCTTATCACCAGTCAGCAATGTATTTTCGAATAAGTACTGTTTCAAGTTTTAACCGCTTACTTGATAACATTTTAAGTTGCCATTTAGTAGTCTTACCATATGTGTCTATTAGTTACTTGCTACATTATTGTTTTCAAAGCTCATTTTCAACCTTATTTTTTACAAACCTTCTTTTTACAAGTGTCATTAGGATGAATATGTATTGATGGTAAGAATGCAACATTTACATCCTTATTCTTCTAATGACAACAGTCTACTCCCTGTTTATTTTACTCTATTTGAGTGTATTATTTATTCATATTTGCTACATTACCGGATAAAAAATATAAAATCTTTGACGAGCTCAAATGGAGTCATTTGGATTGACTATTACTTACACTGTCTTGAATCTTTGAAATAAATGTGCACTTATTCTGTTAGTTTATCAGATTTAATTTCCTTTATTAGAATTAGTTTTCCATTGCACGGGTGCAACACTAGTATTTTATAACAATAATAAGGGTAAGTATGTAATTTCCTAATTATTAAATCTAAAAGGACATGCACTTTTTGGTTCCTTACATCCTTGGTCAAGAGTTCAATTTCCTTCCCCTACGATCCTTATTGTAATGTTAGGAAAGGAAACAAAAAAAAAAAGGAAGTTAGAGGTTGTGGGAGCAGCGCGTGTCCTTTTTTTTTTTTAAATATTACAAAGAGAATGTTAGACCCTGAACTTAGGGTGTGGGAAACACACTTGAATACCACTTGACCGGAGAACCCCTAACCTTCTGACTTCTACTTCATTTGCTCTAATTTTCCCAAAACCTCTGCAACTCTTCAATGGTAGTTGGTGGGAACTACCATTGAAGACATTTTGCTTGGCTTCTTCATTGTCAGCGTGCAAGTGGACCTACAGAAAGTTGAGCGTGGTTAGGCCGGATCTTTTATAGGTTGAGTGAAAGTTGACTACAGTGCATAGACCACAATCGTCCTACTCTTGAACATATTCAATGTTCAATGAATATACAATATTCGCGTTAATTTTGATCTCATCCCTAGTCTCTTCTTTTTAACTTTTTCGATCAAAACACACGATTCATATAAATAGAGCATCTCTAATCTTCGTTCTTCTAATCATTAAAGGAAAAGAGAGAGAGAGGAAAACAACCCTCCAATTGATGGGCAACGTCAAATCATATCGTATCTATCTTAAAGCAGCAGCATAGAGAACTAATAATGAGTAAAATCCATTTTACACTTGTGGAAAATGAACGAGCAATATGATCGTATCCATTAGGGCAGTCTCATATTTGGCACAACAACCCAAATATTTTGTCACTTTTTCACAAATAAAAATGAATTGTTGAAGGGACATGCCCATAATATGTCAAAATGATATTTTTACATAGTTTGTTCTAGGGAGTTTTATATTAAACTAAAAGTTAATTAACATGTTAAACTCTAGTAATTGGTAGGGGTATTCCAAACCTTTTATTGAACTGAGGTGGAAGCCTAAAAACTCCACTAACATTCTAATAGTGTTTTATTATTAAAAAAAAGTTAAAACTCTAATTTTTATTGCACATTCTTCATAGTAAATGAAATTTATAATGTTCAATATCTTTCTTTATATGATTAATTTCACATATAGGCCTCAATCTTTGTACTTTTAATCAATTGGATCCCCATTCTTTTTTAACATTGCGAGTCCTCAACCTTTTGCAAATTCTCACATAAGGTCCTTTACGATATTTATACCTTTACCCTTTAGATTAAAAAAAATAAAATAAAATAAGAATTTGAAAAATAGTAAAACTAATCAAAATAGAAAGGAAACCACATTTTTTTCCCACCTACCTATCTAGCTACCTATCCCATCACTACCTATGCGACTTGATCAGAAATGACAAATACTAACATAATTTTTTTCTCTTTTTGGGGGAACTCCATATTTTCCTACAATTTTTATCTACATTGGGAAGAACATACAGTAATATGGGGATCTACTCAGTTGAGTAGGAAATGACCATCGTTATTTTTTATTTATGGATGAATTTGGGTGGGTAGCTAGGCAGGTAGGGTGAGAAAGAAATTATTTTTTTTAAATTATTTTTTTGCTTTTATTTAAATAATAAAGGGTGCAAACAATATTTTTATGTGATTAGGGACCTTATGTGTGGATTTATGAAAGGTTAAGACCCATTGCGTTAAAAAAAAGAATGAGAACCCAACCTATACAATATGAAAAGTTGGGAACCATATGTAAAATTACCCATTATATTTTCACTACATATTTCCCAAAATATCAAATTCACATAAAACTATGTAAAATAAGCTCTGAATAATAACAACTTGTTTAAGTAAACCAAAACATGATAATTCTCTAGTTGGTAAAGTGGAACAGAACACAAACAAGCATTATTTGTGTACAAAGGCGAAACAAAAGGTTGTATATAAAAAAAAAAAAACCCTCCATGATGTAAATAAATGCCTTAATTTTTTTTTGGGCAACAATAAATGCCTTAATCAGAGTTAGAAGAAATTTTAGATTGCAAAAACGGGGAAAAAAATGAGAAGAAATTTTGATATCTTTTTTTGTCCTTATTTTATTTTTGAAAAATTTACACTAACAACCTCCCGATAATGTTTATTAAAATTTATTACAAAAATTATTTAACCTTAAATTAATGTTATTAGTTAATATTTTTATTTTTCTTTTTAAACTTTTCACGTTTATCTTTTTCGCCTTCGCTCATTTTACTAATTTAAGTTTTAGTGAAAAATATTTTGATCTTAATCTAACTAACTTTAATTTGAGGCATCTACTAAGGATGATAATAATATCTAATAAGAACAGAAACCATGGGTCTGATTCAAATGGGTCAAAAAAATTGCCTCGTGAGTTAGCGGGTTGGGTTAAGGCGGGTCAATTGTGGTTGAATTGGGGCACAGGTAGAGATGATAATTTAAATCGATCTGATCGAGAACCCATGGGGCCCCTGATCCCAACAAGCAAAATTTTTTCACCCCACGGGTCGGCGGGTTAGGAGAAATTAGTTTGTGGGGGAGGCGGTGTGGGGTCGACCCCAACTGCCCTACCCCGTTTAAATTTAAAAAAATTAAAAATAAATAAAAATATAAAAATAAAAAAATATATAAAAAATCTAAATGGGCCAGTAAATAGGTCAAAACCCTGATCAAATCTGCCCCACGACCCGCTCTGACCTGATCTGCCCCGAATTTTGACGGGTCACGGGGGAAGGGAGACAGGGCAAGGAAAAAGTTTTGCGGGTCGGGGCGGGATGGACCTGATCCATCTGAACCCAACCTGTTGACATCCCTAGGCATAAGTCAGACTGACCTAACCTAAACCCACCATGATTAAATTAAAATTTATTTTAAAATGTGTTAAAAAATAAAAAATTAAAAAACATTATTGACCATTGTATATATATAGCTTGTGTTGAGTGAGTGTATGAGAAAACAATATACAAATAGATACGTATAAGTGTGTGAAAGAGAAAACGACAGAGAGATCAAAATAAATTTTTAAAAGTTGTTTGTTCTTATTTTTTTAATTTATATAAAGGGTAAAATTTTCTTTATAGAAAAAGTAAAAAATAAATTGACAAAAATAGTATGTAGGGATCTTTTGTGTATATTTTTAAAGGTTGGGGACCTATATGCTAGAAAAAGGGTTAAGAATGAAATTGTTACTATTTGCAAAGGTTGGGGACCTTTTGTGAAATTTTCCTTACATTTATGTATTTATTTTTTATTTTATAGTAATAGCTATTAGAATGATTTTCATTGGTGAATTAACGCGTTATTACTACGTGATATTTTGAACGCTTACACAATTATAGCCAAAACATGTCTCACAGTTAGTAATGTTTCCAAAATTAGACTTTTTGTCAAATCGGAAGATACAATATTCAAGAGTCAAAAATAGTAACTGTCCTTTAAAAAAAAAAAAAAAGTAAGTTTTTGTCAGTCTTTCGAGGATGCTAGAAAGGCTGACTTTCTTTTAACGGTAAGGTTTTGATCGATGAAGACGTTGAAGCACTCTAGAAATCACTATCCTTTGCGCAAGTGGAGCATGATGTAATGGTTATTGACAAGGGAGCGGTGGAGAGTTATCTAAAGGAGGCAGGATTTGGTATCATTGGGAAACTTTTGATCCACCACTCATATAGCAAGAATGCCTTTCGGGACAAGATGTTTAGCATTTGGCAGCCTGAGGGGGAACTACATCGTCCTTTTATTGAAGGTAATATATTTATGTTGGAGTTTGAATATACGGATGATATAGATCGAATCCTAATGCATCAGCTTTGGAACTTTGAGCAAAGCTAATGGCGATGCAAAGGATCGATCAATCTAAGAACCTAAATTCGGTAGTCTTCCAATGGGTACCCTTTTGGGTACACATATATGGTCTGCCTTTCATACATATGCATGAAGAAATCGCGCAACGAATATGGGAAGCAATTGGAGAGTTTATAGAGGTGGATGTCGATGTGAGGGGGTCATGCTGGGGGAATTTTCTCCTGGTAAGATATCGGATGGATGTTGGAAAACCGTTACGAAGATTCTTTACAATAAGATTGGGGGATGGAGGAGACATGTATCAAGTCAAGTTCAAATATGAGAAGTTACCGGAATTTTGCACTTTGTGTGGGAAATTGGATCACTCTTTTAAACGAGCGTGTTGAAAATGTTCCACCAACGTTAAAGAAAAAAGAGCATCATCGTTATGGGGATTTCTTGAAGGCACCAATGGGGCTTAGGGAAAGGATGAAAGCGAGAGAGGAGGTACGAAGGGAGAACTCTAGGATGGGTGTAGCTTCAACAGAATCATCTTATGATAATTCAAAAAGGGAGTAGAGAAATTCCGAAGAAAAATAATGAGACAAATAGGGATGAAGGAAAGACGGTAGGGATGGGGGCGAAGAGTAATCAGGGGGCTACATGGTTAGAATTGTGAAAACTAAAAGGATTTCATATTCAATTATAATAAGATAGATACAAGACGACTATTTATAATAAAATAAAACAAACCCTAAACTGTAACCCTAATAAGCTAAAATACCAAAAACACCCACAAAAAATTATCTAACCAAATAACACTTCTAACACCCCCTATCAAACTCATGATGGTCATCATCAAGAGTTTGCCAAGAAGCAAAACAAAACATACTAATTTTTGACACTTCATCTTTAAGCAGGGTTGAGGCTGGTCATACAGTCTATGAGCTCAACTTGACACCTTTTTATTCCAATAGGAGCAAGCAATCATCCAAGTGCATGGTCTTCATAATTGTAGAAACAGATCCATACCCAACAACCAATTCCATATATAATGGACACCAAAATTAAAAAACAAGAAGAGATAACCAAATTCCAATTCCAACCAAACTCCAATTTCATATATCAACTAGACCAAATTAGAGAGACAATTTCAAATAATTAGACACTAATTCATATCGGGTTCCACCTCAAATTAACCACAAATAAAACCATT
Organism: Nyctanthes arbor-tristis; assembly: GCA_963692815.1. Classification (NCBI taxonomy): domain Eukaryota; kingdom Viridiplantae; phylum Streptophyta; class Magnoliopsida; order Lamiales; family Oleaceae; genus Nyctanthes; species Nyctanthes arbor-tristis. The sequence goes on from CAVNYN010204670.1 coordinate 18,378, forward strand.
CTTAATCATATACAATATACAAATTGGATACTCACTACTGCCGCCAGAAAGCAAACAAAAACCTCATTACCCACCATCCTAAGAAAACCCTTATCAAACATGAAAAGCGGCATCGGAACACGAGAAGAGAAGGCAATTTGTGCTGAGAAAGAATTAAAAAGACAACAGAAAAATGAAGAAATCAAAGACAATAACGGAAACAAACGAAACAAAGGACTTTGCCAAACGAGAGGTGCAATGCTGCTCACTAGAGAACGGAATCAACGATAGACCTAACTCAAAATCAAATGCTCTGATACCATGTGAAAACTAAAAGGATTTCATATTCAATTATAATAATATGGTTACAAGACGACTATTTATAATAAATAAGACGAACCCTAAACTGTAACCCTAATAACTAAAATACCAAAAGTACCCATAACAAAAATATCTGACCAAATAACACTTCTAACCAGAATGCGGGGAAGGAAAACAATCACATTGTATGCAAGGCCAAGTCCTCAAATGCGATGTTAGCTAGGAGAGGTGGAGATTGGGAGCAAGATATTGGCGGAGAAAGAGGCTCTTAAGAAACTCCATTGACTCAAGTGAAACAATACTTTGAGACTAACCTACTCGGGTATGATGGAGGATGACGATGCGTTGGGGGGATGCCACCTTAAAAAGATGACTAGTCTGAACTGTGGTGATAAGAAAAGAATGGCTTGGGGTGACATTTCCAACAAGAATGAAGTGGCCGAGCAGGAGCAATGAGTCTAGTTAGTTGGAACGCATGAAGATTGGGGGGCCTTGTGCTGTTCATTTACGAAGGTTACTTAGGGATACTTCCCATGACCTAGTTTTCCCTACAGAAACTAAGTTATTTGGTGTTAGGGTGGAAAGTCTGAGAGAATCTCTTGGGTTTGCTAGTAGTTTTCATGTAGACTTGGTGGGCAAGAGAGAAAGATTGATCTTACTATGGAACGACAATTGGGATGTGACAATTCGAGGTTACTCATAGTAGCATATTGAAGCACAGATTGTTACAAATAGAGGGATGTGTGGGCGTTCTTTGGAATATATGGTGACCCTATTACAGCGAAAAGAAAGTACACGTGGGACCTTATAAGGAGATTATGTAACAATTGGCAAGAACCAGTGGTGTTTCTTGGTGATTTTAATGAGATATTATTTGATGAAGAATGACTGGGGGCTCGGGCAATAGGCGACCTGCTCTGAATGGGTTTAGAGCGGTTTTGAGACAATACAATCTAGCTGATCTTGGATATTTGGGATCATCCTTTACCTGAGAAAAAGCTTACTTGGTTGCAATTATCTTGCTGAAAGATTGGACAGTGTGACACGCCCCACCCCTAGTACCTCTAACTTACTAGAAATGTGACCTGCATCGATGATAAATTCCAACTAAAAGCTAGAATTTACTGTCAAGGCTCGTGAACATACTAATTATCCTAGAGAAAATTTCGACAGCATCTCTTTTATTTTATTAACAAATCTAACCTACATAACTTCCTATAAACACACTAATCCCACACAATATGACAAACGCCATTATTTCAAAAAATCATACTTTCCACATGAATAAATATACTAACCCAATTACCCTTCACACATACTCCCAATACAATATATATTAATAACCTTAACCATTGCAGCTTTATGATTCATAAGATTGACAAATCTTATAACAATCAATTTCATTACATGGTGGCTTAACTCTCGAAAATAGCAGGCTCGATAATAATGCGTTGCCCAAACTCCGATTGCTACCTGAAAAAAAAATCATTTAGGAAAACATATGAGCTAACTAGCCCAGTGAGTGGAGAGTTATAATTAAAACATTTTTTGGAAGGTAAACACATAGCCTTTACAAAATCTCGAATAAGACGTTCGAGTGCATTTGGGAATTTCCATGACTTTAAAAGTCAATTCAACATAACATCAACATTTATAAAATCACTACAGATTGAAAAACATCTTCAACATCATTTCATTCTAACAATCATCATAAAAGTCATCAACTCGAATTCATCGCACATCGAAATATTTATAGAATCATTGCCATTTTTGCAAGCATCATGAAAATCATTTCTTTTCAAGATCTTCATAGAACTTTCCCCAAAGAGTATCCAACATCACATGATCATGATATCAAGTTATACGCGCGTAGACATCATCTTGGGCTATAGGTATCTTATGACCCCTTCGCCCTAGGCGGCACAACAACCAGCGTGAGCCATAGCTAGCACATAGGTTCTTTTGCCGGGGCAGCGTTCATTTGGTGAGCTTGAGCTATAGGCCCCTTCGCCTGTAGGCGGCATGTCATTTTGTCAGCTTGAGCCAGAGACCCCTTCGCTCATAGGCGGCATATTTATAACATTGGATACCTATTTTGGGGTTTTCATGTATCATAAATCATGTTTTCAATTCAAACATTTCTTTAAAAATCGTAAAGCATCATTTTGCATAAATATTCATATGACTTTTCTAAAGAAAATATCAACTTTTTGGAATTTCAGAGAAACACATAATCATCATAAACACATTGCATCGTGAATCATACTTCATAGAACATTTTTCTGAAAATCATGAAGCATCATTTCATATAAAAATGTATACGAACTTTTCTTAAGAAAATATCATCTTTTGTGAAATTTCAAGGGGGTACTTGATAATCATAAAACATAACAATCTCATGTGAAATCATAGCATGATAAACTTTCATTTAGAAGAAAGGAAGAGGAAAAGCTTTACTCACCGGCTAAGTAGCAACATAGATCCTTTCGTGTTTCATTTCCTTTGACCTTTATCATTTCCTGCGACATTATATAAAAATTCTACTTAACATTTAATTCTTTTCCATTTCTCAATTTACACATATAACTTAATTCTTTACTTAAACAAAACATGAAACTTCCTTGGTATTATAATTTCTCTATTTCATTATATTTCCTTAGATTCCTTCATTTTCCAATTAAAAATATAGTTGTTCTTTTCATATGATTATTCTAGTCTTTACTACATCTTAGGAATTGTAATGATACCATATATTAAAATCTTAAATTCCCACCGTACATCAACATTAACTCTTCATTATTAAACACAAACTCTAAGCCTTTAACAAATTCTCACATTTGCTATTAAGTATTAAATCATTCATTAATTGCATGTATTCTCAACTTCACCCAATTCCTCAATCACCATGATATTATTCCATAAGGTCATAACACTAACTTATTGAATCAAGACTTTGTTTAACTCTTTCAACAAAGATTGTTAAGTTTTTCTTGTTTGGGCAATGCCCACTCAAAACCATTTTAAAATCACGAATGGTGTCATATGCTTATGAAATTCTACTAGGAGGTAGAAAACTCATATAAGTTCATCATATATGGAATTAAGCTTAAGAAAACCACGTTGGGAACACCAAAATATTTTTTCCACATACCCAAAATCTGTTCTCGGGTGGAAACTGACCATCTTCACAAAACATACCATAAAAACTTCTACCGGTCTCCAAATGGTGTCACTCCAATTTTGGATGATAGACAACTTATATAAGAAAATTTCCCAACTTGTATCATGTTAAAGTTCAACATATACTATCATTTATGAGCCTCCAAAGTTGAGGGCAGAAACTAAATACATAACAATTCCAACCTTTCCTATTTAACATGAATTTGTTCATTTCTTGCATCTATACCAGATCTAGTATATTCTTACAAATAATCATATTATCCCATGCCAACTAATCCTCAATTATCACTAAAAACACCACAATAACATTTACTGTTTTAAGCAAAATTACAACCGAGTATTGCATATTCATAAAAGTTTCCATAAACTTTAAACATAATTTCCATCTTAACTTACATAAAACAAAGTTTAAAGATAAGAACCACTTGTATTTGATTCTTGTACTTCTCAAGATTCTTAACCCAAGATTCTTCAATTTTTTTCTTTTTTTTCTTTTTTTTGCCAACAAGGATCCGTAACCTTGTTTCTTTCCCACTTTTTTTTTTTTCAAGCATCTCAACTTAATTTCACACATTTCAATCTATAGAAACTAAACCATGATTAACTACTCAATTCCATAAAAAAAATTCTTAAATTAATCTTAATAACTTTATACCCAAAATCTTATATCAACATATGCTTCAAGGAAATTCAAATATATCTAACCCATATCAACAAAATCATCATTTTCCCCCTTTAAGATCATTATTATCAAGCCACATATCAACATCCCAAATTAAACATTATGGAAAATTAAAGCTTGACTTACCTCTTGAACCCAAGCTAAACCATGAAGCCCAAGGAACGTCCAAAGATTTTCGTGGCTAGCTCCAAAGTTCATCTATCTTTTTCTTTTCTTTTTATTTATTTATTTATTTTTTTGCTTGAACAATCGTCTCCTGCTCCCTCTCAGTCCTTCTCAATTCCTCCATTGGGTGTTGTTTGAAATTGTCTTAAAATGCAAGAAAATCATGTATATATATTGGAAATTTGCACATAAAGTCCTTAACTTCTTGCCTTGCTATAAGTTTGTACCTAACTTCATACTTTACTTCATGTAAACTTCAGATTTATAATATGATTCCATATAAACCCAAACATATTTAATTGCTTAAATAATAACCCCAAAAATTAAAGTAATGCATCTTAGTCTAAGTTGACCTTAACTTGATTATTCCGCCTTGGCCTTTGATGGTTAAAGGTTCGGTCGTCACACAGTGGACTATCGTGTACAGCTTAGAAGGCACTGTATGGAAGCTGCTCTCTACATCATTTGGATTTTTACAACTCTGATCATCGAGCTCTCAATTTATGATTGTAGCAGGTCGAGAGGGCATCGATGAGCCGAAGGAAAACTTTTAAGCTAGAGCCATTGTGGTTAAGAGAAAAGGGTAGTGGAGATGTGATCTGGCATTCTTGGGAGAATTCTTTGGCGTGCTCTCTTTGGGAGAGATTGGAACGGTGTGGTAAACAATTATTTCATTGCAATAAAGAGAATGAACGCTCAGTTAGGACACAAATACAGAGGATAAGAAGGTGGCTGGAGGTTTTATACACTGGAGTTTAGACGCCATATGAGGCTGATCAGATTCAGGGGTTGGAAGTGGAAATGGAGAGCTTATTGGAAAAGGAGAAATGTTACTGGTCGCAAAAGATGAGAACAGATTGGAAGAAAATGAGAGATATAAATACTTCATATTTTCAACGGAAAACTATTGGCAGAAAACAAAGAAATACGATAGATGGTTTGAATGATAGCAATAGGGTATGGTAGAAAGATCCATAAGGGTAGGTGTGATTGTTTGTGATTATTTTTCAGAGTTATTTACTACCCAGCAACAGGATTTGGAGGAATTCAACAACATACTCAGAGAGGAAGGTACCAGGCTTGGAGCTACATATGTAATAGCATTGGAACAACCATTCTCAGTGGAAGAAATCACGAAGGCCCTATTTAGCATAGGAAGTTTCAAAGCACGCGGTCCATATGGTTTCCATGCATGCTTCTATAAACAGGTCTTTGATTGGTAAAGAGGTGACAAAGTTTTGTCTTGATGTGCTCAACGGAGACGGTACACTTGATCTTGTTAATGATACTTATGTTGTGCTTATTCCTAAAATTATGAACCCTACTAGTCTTGTTGATTTTAAGCCTATTAGCTTGTGTAACGTGGTATACAAAATTGTGTAAAAAAACCATAGCTAATAGGCTTAAACTTGTGTTTTCATATTTGATTTCTCCATTCCAAAGTGCTTTTGTCCTAGGTAAGTTGATTACTGACAACTCGGTATATGCCTTTGAGCTCATGCATTCGCTTCAGAAGCAGACCAATGGGAACTCTGGTTTTATGTCTCTCAAGCTAGATATGAATAAGGCGTATAATCGGGTGGAGTGGTCTTTTGTGATGAATATGATGGAGCAGATGTGTTTTCCGTAGAAATGGAGGCTTTTGATTCAGAAATGCATTACTTCAGCGAGGTTTTCATTCCTTGTCAATGGTGAACCATTTGGTGTTGTTACTTCTACTAGAGGATTGAGACAAGGCTGCCCACTATTGCCTTATCTTTTTCTTTTGTGCGGAGGGGCTTTTACAGCTTATTGGGAATGTGGAAAGAAAGGGTCGGCTTATGGGGTTTAGATGCAATGGCTATAGACTGTGGTTGAGTCATTTGTTTTTTACGGACGATAGCATTCTATTGTGTTAGTCTTTTTCTCAATGAATGTGAGACGGTTAGGGAAGTATTAAGTTTGTATGAGAGGGTGTCGAGTCAAAAGGTGAATCTTGCAAAATCACAAATTACCTTTAGCCCAAGTATTGATCATAATGTGATCAAGGATCAAATAGTGGGTTTATTAGGTCTGTCCCATACACAACCTCATAATAAATATTTGGGTTTACCGGCGATGATCGGGCAAAATCAGAGAGACGTTTTTGGGAGAATTAACGATAGAGTGTGGAAAAAATTACAGCTTTGGAGGCAAAGTAGTTTTTCGGTTGAGGAAAGGGAGGTGCTGATTAAGGCGGTGGTCCGATCTATACTGAATTATACTATGTCCCTCTTCAAGATACTAGATGGGGTTTGTGAGGAATTGACTAGTTTAGCTAGTTTCTTTTGGTAGGGATAAGTGAATGAGAAAAGAAGGCACTACTGATTTGGGATTTAGAGATTTGGGAGCGTTCAATAAGGCACTAGTGGCAAAGCACTTCTGGTATATTCTTACGCGTCCACAGTCACTGATGGCAGAGATTCTTAAAACTAAATACCATAGGTTCTACACTTTTTGGGATGTGGATTGTTAGCCGAGATATTTTTATTTATGGCGAAGCATCATATGGGTTCGGGAGTTGATCCAAAAGGGAGTGAGATGGAGAATTGGGAATGACCAACGAGCTTTGGTGTTCCCTAGCCCTTGGCTTCCACGACCGTTTGACTTTCGTCCGCTCAATTCTAGGTGGGAAGAACATTTACTTTGAGTTTTTGACCTTATGCTTGCTATGGAGAGTGGAATAAAGAGCTCATTACCCAGCGTTTCCTCGTTTCCTCCCTATGGATATGGACTTAATTATGTCGATGCCCCATGGTAACCCCTTAGTTGAGGTAAAATAATGTGTCATTTTGTGTGAAATGGAGTATATTCGGTAAAGACAGGGTATTATGTTGAGATGGGTTTAAAGAGTTCAACTGGTATGTCGTGGGAGAGTATGCTCAGTGGGTGGTGGAAGGAGCTTTGGATCATGGCTTTACCGAGCAAGATTAAGTTCCTTGTGTGGAAAATATTCATGAATATCTTGTCAACTAATATGGCGTTATGGAGGCGGCATATTAGAAGCTCGCCAGTTTGTTCTCGGTGTGGCGATGGGGATGAAGATGTAGTCGATGCATTGATCAGGTGCGAATCGATCCATGAAGTTTGTAGGGGAAGTTGTTTTGTTGCCTTACTGGAAGAGGCTGGAAGGTTACATATGGGTGAGGTGTTCCTACAAGCGTGGCGGCAATTAGAGAAGAAAGAGCTCAAGTGGTTTGTGGTTGCATTATGGAAGTGCTAGGATTCTCAAAACATGGCAGTATTTGAAGGGAAAAACGTGGATTTGGGCCAAGTGCTTGCTGGAGCTGTGGCATAAATAGAAGTTTATGGGAAAATTCATGGATTGGAAGGGAAGTATATGGCTGCTCGGTTGGGAAAAGAGAGGAGTTTGAGGTGGAAACCACCACTGGTAGGGTAGATGAAGGTGAATGTCGATGCTTCGATGGGCAAGGATCGGAATCATTTTGGTGTTGGTATAATCTGTAGAGATGACAAAGGGAAGATGGTGGGGTGTTGTGAAGAGTTATGCATGGGAAATTTGTCACCCCACCATGCCGAGTTTGTGGCTTTCCTTCGTGGTATAGAGTTTGCAATCGATTAAAGATTGACTTGGGTGGTAGTGGAATCAGATGCTGTTAATGTCATTAGCCACAGCTAAAGAGCCTGAGACAAAGCGCCAAAGGACCTCTTTTGGAGCGGATCATATCCCTACATTAAAGATTTGCAAATTATCAGTTTCAAGCTGTTAGTAGGAACGCCAATATTGTGGCTCATGAGCTTGCTAGGCATTCTTCGAAAAATTTTTCTTCTAATGTATGGGTGACATCACTCCCCTTCTTTCATTGTAAGCTACCTTATTTATGATATTGAATAGCAATGAAAGTTTGGTTGCCAAAAAAAAAAGTATTAATTAAATAAATAATAAAAATGTTATTTTTTAACTTAAAAATAAAATAAATATTTTTATTTAAAAAAAGTGGAAAAACAATTTTCTAATAAATTTCTTGATTTTCCTAATAGTCTCCCGCCATATAGATATCTGGCCACATAATCCCTTCACACGTCTGAAGAGAGATCGGAACTATGCATACTTTGCAACATATGTAAAAGGATTCAAACTGAGTTGCGCTATTTGAATAAAAACACACAAAAAATTGAGTTGCGCCATTTGAGTTCCCGCCAGACATCTAAAAAGAGTTCGGAACTATGCATAATTTGCAACATATGTAAAAGGATTCAAACTGAGTTGCGCTATTTGAACAAAAACACACAAAAAATTGAACAAAATTAACATATGACAATTGACAGGATCATGTCATTTAAACATCACATCACTTTTACACATATGACAAATGTTCTTTTTACTACACTTGTATATTTTTTTGTCCAATTAGAATTATAATTATTCTTCAAATCCGCACCTCCTGGGTTGGCAACCGGCAACTCCAGTCCTGACCCTTTAAAAGCCAATAGCAGAAATAATAACCATTCATAATTAAATTGAAAAAACCATTTACATCAAATACAACGGTGATAGGAAATTAATCTTATAGATGGTGAAGAAACAAAAACTAAACTCACTCATTCTCAGTTTCCTATAATAAATAGTTATGTTATGAGACAAAAACTTTAACAAAGATTGACTCTCATGTGCATATATTCTTATATATAGATTAAATCAAACCACTCTAGCTTTGCCTCTCGGTTAAAGTCATTTCTCAATGGGCACTATACATTGTACTACAAAGGGAAAAAAAGAGCTTAAGTTCGGCTGGTGATTCATGTAGCTCAGCTACGTGCAATCAAGCTCACTTTTCAGCAGTGACCATTCCTTGTGATTGGCGTTACTACATTTTTGCATTCCCATACTTGTTGAATCATCGAGCAAATCCTGAATGTACATTTAATGGTATTTTTCCATTCCCATACTTGTTGAATCATCGAGCAAATCCTGAATGTACATTTAATGGGTGAAGAACGTTTAATTTTGATCTAGAGACACCATGTGTCTCCGTTATGTAGTGTGCATATGAATAAAACTAGTTGAGGAAAACGCGCCACATTCACCAAGTGTCTCCATAACGGAGACACCCATTGTGTCTATAGATCATTCCTCGAAGAATGTTATCAATCAACAAAGAGGAATTCCAATGCAAAAATATCAGATTTTGGCATAAAAGCAGCAGGAAGTTGACACGTGAATGATATTGTTAGGTAAGCTTGAGAAGTTTTAAAGTGGAATAAGTAAATCTTAAAACAAATATTTTGCATTGGTTAAAGCTGGAAATATGCAAAATAATTATTTAGGGCAAAAAGGTGAGAGTCACTTTTATACAAGTGAATCATTATGTAACTTAGAAAATAAGAATAAGGCTACATTCAGATATGCTTTAAAACCAAAAGTTTAGGGCCTGTTCTCTTTGCTTTTAGACTATTTTTAGTTTTCAATTCAAAACACGAAAGGATATTATTTTAGTGTGATATTTTAGTGTGCAACCGCAAAGATGTTCTAGAAAGAGCTTGCTTTATGGTATATTCTTAAAGCCTACAAGAAGTGGACGAGTCCTAAAGATATTATTTTTACCATTACCATGGAATGTGAGCAACATGTTCTTGGGCAACTCATAACAGGGGCTTATCTTCTTTGCATTGAGAGGAAACAATCTTTTTATGGTGCGCCTAGACGTTTCCCTAGTGCCCTTACTCAACTTTTGGTTTCTTTCCCTAATGCTACACATATAGATTTGGTGCAACTGTGCAAAGGATCGAAGGAAGCTTATAGATGGTTGATGCTTTAGTTAATAAGAGATCTTCCTGTTATGCGATAGGTGCAATTATCCGAGATGATGAAGGGCGAGCAATCTTAGCACAGGCGAAATCCTTCTACTAGAACATTGAAGTTGCCACGACAGAGGCTATAGCTTGCCATCTGGGCTTCAAATGGCTAAGGAACATAGCCTAGGAATTGAATGTGTACAGACGTACTCTCTTCTCAATGTGTAGATGGACTCCCTTTTCCTGACTAATATTTGAGATCAGATTTCACCTTTTACCTTGATGCTTCCATTTTTAGCAATATATGTTTATTGATTAGGAGAATGGTTGTAGTCCTTGTGAGTATATTCCTCGCGAGAGAAATATAATTGCCCATACTATTTTGTTATATGCTTTGAATTTGAGATCAGATTTCACCTTTTACCCTGATACTTCCATTTTTAGCAATATATGTTTATTGATTAGGAAGAATGGTTGTAGTCCTTGTGAGTATATTCTTCGCGAGAGAAATATAGTTAGTTGGCCCCACCATTGCATTACATGCTTTGATCATTGTTTCTCCTATATTTGAACTGATTGTATGCTCTTATAATTTCACTCGCTAATTCTCTGAGATATGCAATGAACTATATTTTCCTTCCTCAGCCCCCCAGGGGTGGAGCCCATGGACCGCACTGAGTCCTGCCGCGGTCCATTTAATTTCTAGGCAGACCACACTGATTACTCAAGCCCAGAAAAGTTTTAACTTCTGTTGGGCCATTAAATGATCTTC
>CAVNYN010204672.1:0-19007 GCA_963692815.1 Nyctanthes arbor-tristis
CATCCAGTTGTGGTGCCTCAGACCTGATTTCTTCACTGGGTTCAGGGGTATATCTCCTGGGCTCATCTCCTATTTGAGGGGGTTCTTTACTGACTTCGCTGACCAAGTGTTGGGCATCTGCCATTACTTCGCAACCCTCTCCGTGATCTTCGACACGAGGATGAACTGGGTCCTTTGGAGCCTCAAGAACTGACTCAATACCATCATGGTGGACTTCATTTGAGTGGGTCCCCTCTGTCCTCTGCAGCTTACTTACGCCCAAATCCGGTGTGGGGCTCAAATTCATCTCAGGAAGAGCGGTGTGCTGAATTGCGTGGTCAGCCATATCAAGATGGGAATGTCTCTCAAACAGGGGGGCGTCATGTCTAAATGTTTGCTGAGTTTATGCACTCCCTATACCATGTAAGTTCCTTGGAGCATCCAAATTAAGGCTACATGATGAGCTTGCAAGCTCTCTGACCAATGACTCCAACCGGCCTAGTCTGTCCTCCATCAATGTTTGGAACCCGAGTAGTTCGCCCCTCTTCACAGGGGCATTCTCTTCATCCAGATCCTCAAGACCCTGAGACTCTCTCTTCCTGCCAGCCAAGATTCCAGACAAGCTCCCCTCTTGACTGGCTTCGTTGGGGGCTGAAGGCCCTGAAATATCTTCCCCAATATCTGGAATCTGTAATCCAGCCACTGCTTGAGCTACATGGTCAATGGGGTCATCTGGTTTATCATCAAGCCGGGCCAAGGTAAGGTAGTAGTCCTTGGCAACTTTTTCAGCATCTAGTGTAAGGGTGGCATAGACAGATACCTGAGTATGCAGCACACATTGTTACATTTTGCTTGCATATTATGGAGAAACAAAAGATGGAGTGGAAATTTCACAAAAACATAGCAAAGATCAAGCTTGCTTACCCTATTATTCCTAAAAAAATCCCTATAGTTATGAGTTTTTGGTGTGTCATGTGCCTCCCAGCACAGCATCCTTGGGTAAAAATTACCGAGACGCGTGGCAAATTCATCTCCAACCAATGGCATTGCCTCATAAGCCCATATCTGATGCAAAAATTAATGGATTGCAGATGTCCCCAATTGTAAGGAATGAAATATGCATTGTAATTGAATGAACATGAAGTTATAGACATATTTTACCTGCATAAAGACAGGACAACCGTAGAGGTTATACCGATCTGTATCCTTCTTCCCGTTAATAATATTCACACTTTTTACCCGTTTATCCCAGTCATGGTTTAGATCGGATGCGAGATATTCCCAAGCCAAAGAGCCCCATGGGTATCTAATGAACAAGTCATCGTCAAGGACTAAAGAGAGGGCTTTTTCTGAAACCCCATTCTTCTTGTCCTTCCCACAGAGAATACCCTCTAAACACAGGAGCAATGCCAGTCTATACTTCTCTTTTTGCTTCTTGCATTGTTCGAAGGCCGACAAAAGATTTGCAAGGGTTACCTTGGTCTTACCTTTAGAGTATCGCTTTCTGAGTTGTTTTTTTTTTTTTTGAGTAGGGACTTGTATTCTTCCCCAATAGGCTTTGGACCACAGCATAGGCCAGAAATCAGGGCAAATTCATGGATATTGAACCTTGTGAGAAGCCCGTTGATCTTGAACCAGAATTCATTCTTTTTCTTGGTCATCACCATCCTCATAATGAGATCGTGGACCAAAACTCCAGAGAACTGGACACGTGACAACTGAAGCAGTAGTCCCAAGCAAGAAAGCTTGACTCCTAAATTTCTTTGGCCTTTGACCGCATAATGAAACCCGCCAATACACGGACTGAATTTTGACTTCCTAGAATTTCAACATCAAATATAATTGTTAAATTTTCCCTTTTTTGATCAATTCATTAAAATACAAATTTTGGGCAAGGAAATAAATAGATGTCTCATTTTATGAAAAATATAAGATTTGTTTATAGATGTATATTCAAGAGATTTAGCAAAAGTGGTCGGTTAAAAATTCAATTGCCAAATAATCTATGGTGACAGATTTTGAGCCATAAATTAAACTCATAAACAGGTAAAAATTGACCCAATTAATTGTAATGTGTTGATGAAATTGTTTTCTACTAATAGATTAAACGATCCTAGAAACATTAACACCCCAGAAATTTAGTCACGAACAATGATGAATTTTAGTTGCACTGTTAATCTCTTCATTCAAAATTTGGAAATTGAATAAATAGTAAACATATATGGCAAAGACATGACAGTAACTTGAATTCAATCCCTCAATTTCCCTTGAACTTTTTGTCTTGACTTGTGATTTTTATTGATTACTAAATACTCTAGGGCAGGATACAAATAAGCCTAAACTTTGAAGTATAAAAGATTGTTTATTTTTATGCCCTTTGGTTTGATCAATTGCCTCCCTCATTGTTGTATCCTAATAAACCTTTGCCCATCGTTTGAATCTATCTTGGAACATTTGCTCTCTTACCTAACATTTCCAATGTTCTTGAAACCAAGAATTTCTTTGCTAAATTTCATTTCTTCTAGATGCAATTTTGTACCTCCCTAAGTTGCCAAGAATTTCCGTTCATCATATGATTTCTTTGAACTACTGAAAAACTTTTGAAATAATATCTTTTCAGTTTCTACTAGAAAGGACCATACTATCTCAAAAATCCATTCAGGCAAATGGATTGAATCACTTGTCTCCTTTTACGAGAGCCAATATTCATTTTGTATTTCTTGCTTGGAAATTTTATTTCCTTGAATATAATATTTTTTTGCCTATAAGTGATTGACCTTGGCTCCTTTCTGTGTGTATCCTTAATAAACCCATTGCACTTTATTCGACAACAACAATTTTGTTGCTTTGTACTTGAACTCGGAAACATTTCTCCTCTTGATACTGGTTGCCTCTTTATTTTGAAACATTAATTTCTTGTTAACTCTTCACTTGATTCTAAACCTTTTCATGTATTATTTTCGAGAATAATTCAACCATGAAAATTCTCTTTGATAAAAATGGAAACCCCTTAGCAAAGACGTTCCATTGATATATGACTTGATATCAGTCCCTTGCAAACTCAAAGTTTGGGGAAAATAAAGTTTCTTTCGTTCTCCTTTCTTTTTATTGTTCTCACCTACTTTTAATTGTCCTCGATTGTCTACTTGAAATTTTGGAATCTCGTTTGGCCTCTTTATTACTTTTATTGCCTTTTCTTGCCCATATGCCTTTGTCCAATACCTTATGTTACCATTTGATTAAACCCATGAGACTGTTTGATTATTGCCTATCGACAATGGTTCTTCTCACAATTTCTAAAACCTTATTTGCTTGACAAAGGACTTCATGTTTCGGCCTTCATTCTCTCCCATTTGGTTTGATTACAAGGGACATCAACTCTTCTACAGTTCTAGATTACTTATTGTTTTCCTTGTTAACTTTCCTCATACTAATATCCTTCTATTTTTTTTATTACTCAGAATGCGTTTGTTATATGAGTTGATATTAATACCTTGAAAAACTTTTGAAATTTGAGGAGAATTTGTTTCTTTTCTTCTCCTTTCTTTTTCTTGTTCTCATCTACTTTCGATCATCCTTGATTGCCTACTTGACATCTTGAAATCTTCTTTGGCCCCCTATTACTTTTAATTACCTTTTCTTGACTACAGGTCTTCTTTCAATGCCTGCTGATATCGTTTTGATTGGGCTCATGAAATTGATTGGTTGTTACCTATCGACAATAGTTCTTTTTACAAATTAGGAAACCTTATTTGCTTGACAATGGACTTATGCAAATTTGAAGTAATATTTTCCATGTACCCTACTTCATGTTTCCGTCTATTTTCCCTTCAACCTTGCTTCTACGGTTCTTTATTATTTGTTATTTTGCTAACTCTTCTCATACCAACGTCCCTCTACTTTGTCATACTCTAAAACCGTTTGGTTTTTTCCTTCTTGCCTTTTTTAGTCCTTTCAATTCGATTTGAAGCTCAAAATGAAAATGTGAAGTTTAGCATAACACAAGAAGTATGAAACACTAGCTTGAAGTTGAAAACAGACTCGAAAGAGTGTGCAGCAGAAGCAATTTATGTACTAATGGAAAGAAAGCAGCCTATATAATGATATTACGAAAGAGAAACAAAAAGGAGTACCTTCCATCGAGAAACTTTGATGAAATTTTGAAAAGGAAAATATAAATATGCATATACATACCTTGAATAACTTTTGGGAAATTATGAATTTCGAGGGCGAAATTCTTTTAAAGAGGTAGATTGGAACATCCCGCAAAATCTTATATACAAATTAAGCAATATGGTCGTTGTTTTGATGGGGAAATTACTTGAATTGCATCAATTATAAGATTGCAAGAATGTCACTCAAATGAAAGCCCAGAATTAGAAAGTGACTATTGATAATGTGATCATTATATTGATGATGATTGAATAACCACGCGAGTTTGCTATTGATAATGTGATCATTATATTGAATAACCACGTGAGTTTGCATCGATTTTGTCACAAGATTCAGAGATTATTACTCGAGTGATGTTTAGAAACAAGAATATGGTTATTGGTTAGTATGACTCGAAGAATAGCAATTTAATTATAAAACCTCATTAAGTGGAAGGACCTTCAGTAACATGAATCAAAGTACAGTGACTTAATTACAGGACAACACAAAGTGTAAGGATTTCTTGAGCAATAAACGAATGGACCACATTTGGTCACATCGCTTTTTCAAATACATGGAGCCAAATGTGCCACTACGTTTGGGCCTTGTATGGTTGGCGGAACTCAAAGATTTATTAGAAACAACTAAATTCGGAAGATTATAAACAGAGGGCTAGATAGGAGATTTCTTCAATCAATCTCAACCTATCCTATCCTCCTTCTCTCTCCCTCTCCAAATCCATACCTCCATATCATGGGCAATTGTCTTGCCCCTTGTTGAATCTCAAGCCCTTCATAAAGGAAATTCGTCCAAACATGGTAAGGGGAGAAAAACAACCCTTAAAACCTATCAAACACTTAGTTTTGCACTTGAAAAAGACCCCTCTTCATATATATATATATATATATATATATAAGGAATATATAAGGAATCCAATTTGGAACACCACTTTGATTAATGAAAATGAAGCTTTTGAGGGCACTTGTCAATAGTTCAAGGAACCTTTGGAAGAATCAAGGTTAAAAAGTTGAGTAACTAATGTTTTGATTCCATTTTTGTATTCTTGAAGTTTTGATAAGAATAAACATGGTTTTTTATTGAAGTTTCACAAAATGAACATGGATTCTGATATACTATAAAGAAAGATTGAATGATTGTATTTAGATCACTAGTTAATGTTCTACCTGTCTTATCTTCGAATTGCTTTGTTTTATTCCATACTAAGAGCCATCGAATGATAGCGAGATGGGTAATGATTAGTATGGCATTTTCTTTGTATTTGTATTCCTCTATGTGAAAATTCCGGAAGAAATCAACCAGGATTTGAATGTGGATCCGCTTGAATATACATGGCCATTATTGAATGATATGAATCTTGTGCACTACAGGTAATAGTTTAACTAGTGATAGGGTCCTCTTGTGCATCCAAAAGTTTTGTGCATTATATGTTTTTCTTGAAAATGAATCTACCAAATGAAAGGTGAATCAAAAGGTTTTGTTACTCACTGAGTACTTTGTCCTCACTCCTCTCTTCTACAATTTTGTAGATGATTTAAGGCATGATATTTGAAAAGCAAGCCACGAGTTGGAGCATGTCTGTAAACAGGAGTAGTGTTTTGCATGTAGTGGAAACCATCCTTTGAAGCTACTATGAGAATGCACTTTATAGCTAAAAACAATTTATGAGTTTCATGCCTTTTGATTTATAAGTACGTCAACCCCTCTTACCTCTCTATATATGATAGATTTATGATAAACCTTCCTATTTTCTCCACTTAAATTAGTACAAGAAAGAAAAAAGAAAGGGATTAACAAAAAATGAATATATGGATGCAAATGATGGCTCATGATATGTAAAATAAGATGAATGTATAACTTTGTATTGATTGGAAATTTACCTTTCAGTGCAAAGGCTTCCCAATGCTTTGTCTTGACTAAGTTAATCAATGAATATAGCTACTAACATAACTTGATGTGTACTTTACATTTTATTGAAAACCTAGTTGTAATGATTCTTTAATATTAAACAACTTGTTCGTTTGGGAAATTACCCTTATAGAATGTTAAACAATCTAAGGCAAGAACAATTTATTCGTTTTGTACGTCATATCCATGCTATTCGACTTGAAAGCTTCCGCTATAGAATTTTTTAACCAATATAAGATATTCAAGAATATCAAACAATATTAGTGGGGGTGTGACATTTATAATCTTGCTCAAAGAATGACTGCATGTAGATATCTTAATATGGTATAACTTGGAACTGTACAATGTAACTTCACCAAGTTTTCCCAATAATGATTATATATACTTAAGTTTGCAGAACATCCTCATATGAATTGGCAAAGGAATACATATTCAAGATGGAATAATACCATTTGGTTAGAACAAATATTAAATGGAATGAATATCGAAAACTGGCAGAGGTAACAATATCAAAACCATCCATTACATGTATAATAAATTCACAAAGATCTATATGTGCATTCAAAGATATATATCTATTAGCAAACACCCATTCAAAGTTACTTAATGTATTGGGTAGGCCAGCTAATAATATAGATGACTATTAAGTACCTTTTTGTCCATTAAAACCATCCCTAATGAACGAATCATGTTTTCATCCCATGAGGCTATAGCAAACCATTTCCGAAAAACCGTCACAAGGAAAGCTGTCTTCTTATCAAATTCCTCGGTGACCGCATCCGATCCACGCAAAATCAAAGACATTGTAGAATAAGAAACTTGTTAAAATAAGAAACTTATTGAGAGCAAGATTGGGAATGGAAAAAATTAGAGCTGTAAACCTAGTGTTTATACAGATTGGGGGAGAAGCTAACCTATAGTAGTAAGATTCCAGCCGAAGCATGCCTCTAAAAAGACCGCGTAATCGTCAAAGAAAACCCTAAATTACCAAAGGAACGTGAAAAAATTAGGGAACTTTCAAAAAACATGTGAGATTACAATCAATTTAAATAAGGTTAGAAGATTGATTTGATTTGATTTCTCCAGCAATTGATTTGAGAAAACGATCGACACTAATCTGGAAGAAGCGAGAACATTTGATGAAAAAGCTAAGCCCAAAGCAAGAGTGTTGGAAGAAAAAGTTGACCCAATAAAGATGCAATAAAACCTGAGCCCAATAAAGCTGTAAAAAATGTGAGTCCAATAAGCTGAAAAAAGGGACTGGACAAAACAAAATAAATAAAAGAATAAATAATTAGTTATATTATAATGACATCATCAACTATCTTATGGTGCCAGAAAAGTGGTCGGAAAGTTGGTGCTGACACTTTGTTCTCATTATATATATAGATATGAGTATTCAATGTCTAAAAATTATCGGGAAAAAACCAGAAAAATGTAGAAGAAAAGAAGAAGAAGTCAAATTAATGGAATTAGAAAGTGAAAAAGGGCAGGAAAATATTTTTAAAAACTTTATTCCTTTTACATACGTACATACATATATATATATATGAGTAGGCAATGTCTAAAAAATTATCAGAAAAAAACTGAAAAACAGAGAAGAAAGGAAAAGAAGTCAAATTGGTGGAATTAGAAAGTGAAAAAGGGCGCGAAAACATTTTTAGAAACTTTATTCCTTATATATAGGAATATATCTATATATATATATATCCTTTCTTTAATAAAAGAGCTGGTTTCTCTGGGCCCATCGTCGTTGCTAATTTGTCCGTAAGCTTCGTCGTCAATTTTTTCCCTTCTACTACGCAGTGTCATCTTCATACTGTTTTCCAAAAATGCCCTTGAAATATCTAATCTAATCTATCGTCTCTCGTTCTCAGCCACAGAATTGGTTATTCTCGAAGCTCGCCATTCCCAGCGTTGAAGATTTGTTCTTGAAACTTCTCTCTCTCTCTCTCTCTCTCAGAACTCCTCTATTTCGTCAAATCGATTCCCCTCTCGGACATTTCCTTGGCTTTGAATCTCTTTCCTCAGTCGCTGGAAACGTGAGCCCTCAACCGGAAATCTTCAACTAACGCTCGTGCAGAAGGTAAGGTTTGCTTCTGTTCTTATTGATTTGTTTTGTTTTTTCTTGCAATCGTTTTTATGTTGGTTTTTGATGTTCATGGACTCTGATTCTTCTGTATAGTTCTGGAGGGCTTCTGGATCGCTGTCTTCGCATGGGTATGAACATGGCTTTTTGTTTTTATTTTTCCATTTCTAAACATAGAGTTCGATTTCTGGTGTCTTTTGGCATTGTATTATAGTCTGGTCGGTTTTTCGATTATTTCGTATGGTTTGCATTGGTTTTGTGGTTTGTTTGCTTGTGATTAGGTGAAGTAGTTCGGGAAATTTTTCATTTTGGACTGTAATATTTATAGTTTGAAAATATTGATCTTTGTTCCTTTACTGATAATTTTAATTTATGCTGTCTTAATTTTGTAATTGTAGCCAAAAGAACAATTCAATAACTTTGTGACTTCTATTAAAGAGACTTCTGCTTTGATCACCATATATGAAAAGAATGCTAGAGTGTAAAAACAACGAATTTCTTTCAAGATTACTTTTAGAATTACTATTGATTTTCTCTTGGAAAAATACTTAGCTGTAGATCTAAAACCATATACCTTGAGAATGTGATTTTATAGAATACCTTATTCATTGATGGATGCACTATGATACAATTAATTAAGCTAAATTAGCTATTTGCTTTGTTTTCTCTTTAATTCGTAATCTTGGGCCTTTTTTTTAGTTGACTTTTGATACTTCTTGTGAGCTAATTTCTTGGAGATTTATTTGTTTAATAAAAAATAATGACAAACAGAGATTAAAAGTAGTGCTTTAGATGTTTTCTAATTCTTAAATGGTTGGAGGAATTATTGAGTTTTCTGCACAATGAGATCTCATTATTATTTACTGCCTTTTGTGTTTAGGGGAGAATTTTTAGTGCTTAGTCGAGAGATTTATTAGCTCAATGTTATTTGAGTTAGCATATATCTCTAACATATATAGAAACGGATTCTCCCTAATTTACTGTTCCTTAGCACAATATCTTTCCCATTTTATCCATTGGTTCACTTGGGGATTGTTGCTGTTAACTCATGCAGGTGGAATTTCAGTGTAGTTGCATCTTCGATTTTACATTATTGCAAATGTCAAGAAAGCTTACACAAGGTCTGCCTTCTAAATCATCTCCATTCTTGCCTTTTCTTTTTCTCCTTTTTTTTGAAAATATGTAATTTTGGGTTTTATTCTTGCTCCGTTTTCTTTATTCCTTTCTGTATTACTTGCTGATTTATTTTTCTTTTTCTTTGTTACTAATATTGATAAATGTGAGGAAGAAACTTGCACATTTAAGGATTTTTTTCCTAGCACTTCTTTGCTCAATCATAATTTTTCCTATCATAGCTTGCAATAATTTGAACATTTGAACTTTGGCAGGATGCTCTATAATTTTACCATTATGTCCTATTTTTTTGTGATGACTATGCGGTGGAGTTATTTTTTCTTCATGTTTCTTTTCTTCATCTTGGAAGTGTTATATGTTCCAAATCGATTCCCCTCTCGAACATTCCGTTGGCTTTGAATCTCTTTCCTCAGTCGCTGGAAACGTGAGCCCTCAACCGGAAATCTTCAAGTGCCGCTCGTGCAGAAGGTAAGTTTTTTTTTTTTATTCTAAAGGAGCCCCATAATAATCACCATTCTTTCACTTCCGTATTCCTGAGGAAATTTGTTCCTGCTGGGGTGGGTTTTGTGTATTTTTGGGTAAATCTGCCGATCTTAATTTTTTGAGCATTAATTGCAGGCCGAACATACGAGTAGAAGTTGTTTTGAGTGTTTGTCATATCATATCATAATCGGGTTAGGTAAGCAGTTTTTATTTTTCATTTGCAAAGTCATGAGTACAGTTTGTAATTTATTTTTGTTGTTACATGGTGAAAGCAAGGGCTCTTTGTAAAGACTACTGGTTGTCTTATTTGATAATGATTATTATTGAAACTTTAGAAGCTTGAAGTTAAGAGAAATTGGAAGAATATTGCCTATAAAGATAAATACAGGTTTGTCACAGCCTATATAAATGAAAATGAGTTGATTTTTTTTGAGATTATAAAATATATATATGAGCCAGAAAGACATAATTAGGCTGATTTTCTTTGAGTATAATGTGCTATTAAGGTTCTAATATTATGTAAGTTGCAAGAAAAGTGATTTTGGGGATTATTACAAAAGGAAAAGAGGACGGTAGAGATACATTGAAATTAACCTTGAATAATGTTGACAATTATGAGACAAGTGAGTTACAAATACATGTTTATAGCTGAAATTTTATTACCAAGTGTCATAGAGACTTTGAGACATGTTACCGTAATTCATTTTGGGATAAATTAACAGTCTAGGTGACTATTAGGAAAAGGGGGCAGCAGGTGACATGTTTATGTGTATAGGTTTCCCGAGGGAGCACTGGGGATTATGATCAAGGAAAAACCTCAGCCGCACTGTAAATGCATCTCTCAACTAATGGTATTTGCATAACAGATGCGTCTATTCTTAAGTTGAATTTGCTGGACCACTGATAGAAAAGCAACACGTGATTAGGATTCGTTTGGCTGTGATGTGGATCTAATATCTCTCAATGCTTTATATCCCATCCATGCAACAAAAAGAGCCATGCGGTATATCATACTGTTAATGCTTTTGATGCCATAGTTTCTTTTTTCCTTAAATTTTATTTGATTTGATTATATTTTTTTCCTCCAAAAATTCTTTCTGTAGAAATTCAATTCATTAAAAGTTTGTTTTGACTATTAGAATCGATTCTCCTTCTATAGATGAAGTCATGCTGTTCAGGTGAGATTTTATATGGCTTGTAGGCTTATTCTTGTGAAACACTGAGTAATTCTGAAAAGAAAAGTAAATAAAGTCATACAAAAATTTTTCAAAAAATATGAAATAATGAATGTAGTAAAACAAGTACATGGTTATATGTGATCCCTTTTATATTATGAGATTTAGAGAGAAGATGATACCCTGAAAGACTATGCCTTCTGTTTATCCAATTCATTTCCAAAATTTATCAAGATATATTCTTGCTTCCTGTTTTCTTTATCGGGTAAGCATTTTTTTCTTGTGACTTTTGCATTTCGATTTTGAGGGAATCCTTGATTCTAAGGCTAGAAGTGCACCTTTTTTCCTACCTTTTTTTGTGTGGGTAGTTGCCATTATATATTAATCAGAGTTTGTGCAAGTTACACATTGTTCAATTTTGATTCTCTTATATTATTTTCTATCATACAGCTTCATGTAGTTTGGGCAATGATGTCTGACTTTTATGATCAAAAAACATTTATTAGATGAGTTGAAAAGTACACATTAGATTTATAATGCTCTTTATTTAGCATTGATGTTCAATCTCTTTCTTACTGGAAAAATTTTTCTCAAGTGCTAACTTAGAAAAAAATATATCTTCAATTCAATTAATAACAATGTTTGAAGAATTGTTAGTATTGTCAAATTTAGAACTGCCATTCAGAAAATATATAAATATATTTTTTGTTTTTTGGTTTTTGAATGCATAGTCTCCCATCATGTGAGACCACATGTCTAGCCAAAGGGTTCATGAGAACATTGATGCCTCGTTAGAAAAGAAAAAAGATTTAGCAAACAAAAGATGTAAAGAAGTGTATGCTTTTAGAAAGGAGGAGATCAACAAACGACGCCGTGAATTGTATGCCGAAAGAAGAAAGGCAATTGCAGCAAGGAATTCACAAGGATTTGAACTTTCTGAAACCATGAATGGAGAAGGTTTTTTCTACACACTCGTGAAATAATATTTACCTTCATTTCTTTCTATTATTAATGTAAGAATTGTGCCTTTTCAGATTATTTACGGTTGTCACACTTCCATTTTCCAACTTTTTAGTGATGAAAGGTTTGCTTCCATGAATTTTGTAGTTACGTCATCTTATATAGAGCTGATTCAACAACATGGGGAAGTACTTTGCTTTGCGGAGACCAGTATATATCTTTCTCCATTTGAAGTGATTGCTTCTAAAGATCCCGTGCATAAATTAGGCTATTTTTTGTTTAGATTTTAACACTCCAAAAATCCTTTTTTTTTTTCTTTTTTAAAGGTTACTATTTAAGCTATTCTCCCATGCTAAGCCATGTGTGTTAGGCCTGTATATTGTTATCAAATGGGTTTTGTGGAGACATCTATTCTTCAATCAAAAAGTGATATATTTAGTCATACATGGACAACAAGGATCTTTCCTTTATTTAATTTCAGAATTTAGACAGCACACAAGTAATTCTAATGAAAATCAAAATAAAAAGAAGCACTTAATTGTTCATAATTATTGTCCAAGTCACACATGTTGAAAGTATATATGTTATTTATGACAAAATTGTTTTTTGTTTAAGTTACTATCCTTTCTTATATAATTTTTTATTTTGTTTTTCAATCACAGATGACATGTCTAACAAAAAGGCTGATGAAAACACTGCTGTCTCTTTAGCAAACAAAAAGGAGTTCCCAAGCAAAAGGTGTAGAGAACTATATGCTTTTACAAAGCAGGAAAACAAACAAGATGTTATACATCTTACAAGGAAAGAAGACAAGCAAATGCAACAACAAATTTGCTAGAATTCGAGTTTATTGAGACCACGAATACTAAAGGTTCTTCTCCTCAATTGTGAAATGACATTTATGTTGATTGCTCACTTCACTTTATTAATTATTGTAGCAATAATTCAATTTTTAAATTTTTGTTGTTGAAAGGCTCTACTTCTATGAATCTTAAAGCTACATCATCTTATGTAGAACCTAATTATCAGATTGACCAAAATGGCAGAGTACTTTACCGTACGGAATCTGAAGGCATGTATCTTTCTCCATTTGAAGTGCTTGCCGCTAAAGATATAATGCAAAAATTTATTGTTCATAAGGTGCCATCTGAACCACACATGTTAAAAGTAGCTGATATTTGCAAGTACTGTTACGCCAAAAAATTTGAACGGGAGTATCGCACGTTTTGTTGTGATGATGGAAAAATAAAATTATGTTTAAATGCAATGCCTGATGATCTATTTAGTTTGTTTACACAAAATTTCGCTGAATGTCTTGAATTTAGACGTTTAGCACGGAGTTATAACAATCATTTTGCCTTTACGTCTTTAGGTGTAAAATATGACAAAGATCTTTACAAAATGAATAAAGGAGTCTACACATTTAAGGTTGTAGGTCAAGTTCATCACTATATTAATAGTCTTACACCAGATGATGATAAACCATTGCACCTGCAGTTATACTTTTACGATACTGAAAATGAACTCACAAATCGCATTAATACATCTGACAAATTCTCTGCATACACGATTGAAAAACTAATGAACATTTTACGGATAAATCCTTATTCTAAGTTTTTTAGATCACTGGGTAGTTATGAGTCATTGGAAACATACAAAATTACACTAAAATGTGATCCTTCTCTTGATCAAAGAGTTTATAATGAACCAATTGAATCACAAGTAGCAATTATTTGGCCTGATAATGGTTTAGGCATTGAAAATGGAACACGTGATATACTTATTTATGCAAAATCAGGCACTTCACATAAAGTTGATTATTATGATGGTTGTTATGATCCCCTTCAATACCCTTTATTGTTTGTACGCGGTGAACCTGGATGGCATAGAGGAATTGAAAAAAATAGTAAACAAAATTCAAATATTTCTTTTTATGGTCCAGAAGATCTTGTGGATTTGCAGAATGTATCGTCAACTCATCAGATACTTGAACAAGAAAGAGCAAGTAAGTGGCCTTTTGAGTTATGGATTTAACAAATTATATGTAACTGAATTAAAAGCTTTTGACTTTCTATTGCTTATACATTTGTTCTATAATATCTACATTTCGACCTTTTTGTAGTGACATTAAAGAAAACCAAGAGACAAAAAGTGTCATGTCGAGAGTATTACTGCTATAAATTTCAGATTCGAGCTCCAGGTAATTCCTGTTTACTTCACACTGGTCGTTTATTACAACAATATGTCGTGGATATGTATGTTAAGATTGAAACTTCAAGATTAGATTTCTTCCGAAATAATCAGAAACAAATACGTGCAGAACTTTATCAAGGAATTGTTGATTCTGTTGAAATGGGTCAAAACTTAGGCTATAAAGTTGGCAGAAAAATTATTTTACCCCAAACTTTTACAGGAGGTCCTAGGGATTGTGCTAAAAGATATATGGATGCAATGGCTTTAGTTCAAAGATTTGGTAAACCTAATATCTTCTTAACAATTACATGTAATCCTAATTGGAAAGAAATACAACAAGAGTTGAGGTATAATGATGAAAGTTATAATAGACCTGATTTGCTTGCACGTATATTTAGAGCTAAATTAGAAGAATTAAAAAATGATCTATTTAAAGAAAAAATATTTGGAATAGTTGCTGCACATATATATGTGATTGAATTTCAAAAGCGTGGATTGCCGCATGCTCATTTTTTGATAATCTTAAAACAAGGCTCCAAAATTAGAACACCAGAAGATGTTGACAGAATTATTAGTTGTGAAATTCCAGATAAAGATAAATACCCTTATTTGCACTCTCGTGTTGTTAAACATATGATGCATAGTCTGTGTGGTATTTTAAATCCAAAAAATGTTTGCATGAGAGATAACCATTCTTGTAAGAATAAATATCCAAAAAAATTTCAGAACTCAACTTGGTTAGGTAATAATTCTTACCCATTATATAAGCGTCGAGATAATGACAATAAGGTTTTAGTTCGAGGTCATTTGTTAGATAATAGATGGCTTGTTCCCTATAATCCATTTCTACTAGCTAAGCATGATTGTCATATTAATGTCGAAGTATGCTCAACTGTAAAAGCTGTAAAATACTTATATAAATATGTATACAAAGGTCATGACCGGATAAATTTTTCAATAAATAAAAATGTTAACAATGAACAAGAAATTGATGAAATTTCAAGATACCAATCAGCTAGATGGGTCTCTCCACCAGAGGCAGTGTGGCGAATCTTTGGATTTGTTTTAGCCGAAAATGTACCATCAGTTATTCAATTACAATTACATCTTGAAGACCATCAATTAGTTACCTTTAGAGATTTGGATAACTTACCAACTATTATATCAAAAGATTATATACACCGAACAATGTTGACTGAATTCTTTCAAATTAATAGAACTAATGAAGTCGCACGCACATTATTATATAAAGATTTCCCTGTTTATTTTGTTTGGGATACATCGCACGGATTTCGACTCCTAGAAAACAGAAAAATGTTATTGGTCGTATTGTGTCTGCTAATCCATGTGAAGGCGAACGTTATTACCTACGTCTTTTATTGAACCATATAAAAGGAGCTACATCTTTTGAAAATTTAAAGGTAGTGAACGGCATACAGGCTGAAACATTTCGTGAGGCAGCCGTTTTGCATGGATTATTAAATTCAGATGGAAATTGTGAATCATGTTTAAACGAAGCAATTACTTACCAAATGCCCATTTGTTTGCGTCGTTTATTTGCTACCATATTGCTATTTTGTGCTCCTAATGATCCAAAGACATTGTGGGCAAAATTTAAAACATATATGTTTGAAGATTATGTTCAAGAGGGTGTTTGTGCCCAGTTTGCTGAGTTAAAAGCTTTACAGTTTATTAATAATATCTTAGAACCACTTGGAAAAAATGTCAATGATTATCATTTAGTGTCATTTGATGTAGGCCTAACTGAAAGTGAAACATTAGCAAGTTTAATTGAAGAAGAAACAAGACCGTATTTTAGAGACTCCGACATTTTGCCCATATTTAATTTAAACCAAAAGCAACAATATGCATATGATACAATCTTAGAAAAAGTATTCACCAATTCATCAGGAATGTTTTTTATAGATGGACCAGGAGGAACTGGAAAGACTTGTATAAAGCATTGTTAACAACAGTCAGATCAAAGCAATTCATTGCATTAGCAATTGCATCTTCTGGTGTAGCAGCATCTTTGTTGCCAGGAGGTCGCACTGCTCATTCAAGATTCAAAATTCCGTTGGATTTAAATAGTGAGACAATTTGCTCCATAAGTAAGCAATCAGCTTTAGCATCTCTTTTACGCATAACTAGATTAATCATCTGGGATGAGGCTCCAATGGTCAACCGAATTGTTGTAGAAGCTTTGGATAAAATCTTAAGAGATATA
Source organism: Nyctanthes arbor-tristis (assembly GCA_963692815.1). Classification (NCBI taxonomy): domain Eukaryota; kingdom Viridiplantae; phylum Streptophyta; class Magnoliopsida; order Lamiales; family Oleaceae; genus Nyctanthes; species Nyctanthes arbor-tristis. The sequence continues at coordinate 16,319 of CAVNYN010204672.1, forward strand.
AATGAATCTAATGTAGCTTTTGGTGGAAAAGTAATTGTGCTAGGTGGTGATTTTAGACAAATATTACCTGTAGTTCCAAATGGTGACAAAATAGACATAATGAAAGCTTCTTTAGTTGCATCTGATCTATGGCCTCAATTTACTCATTTGTCATTAGTACAAAATATGCGTGCACAGCTAGATGTCAAATTTTCAAAGTTCTTACTAGACGTAGGAAATGGAACAAAAGAAACTCATTCTTGTGATATGACTATGCTGCCATCTGAAATCATTATACCCTTCACAAATGAGATGGATTCATTACAATGTTTAATAGACAATGTTTTCCCAAATATGAATAGCTATATCGAAAATCTAGATATGATGATTAATAGAGTTATTTTGGCTCCCAAAAATGAAAATGTTGATTACATTAATAATATCTTACTAGAAAAACTTTCAGGAGAAAGTTTTAGATATTTTAGTTATGATAAGGTAATTGATAGATCCGAACAAAACATTCCAGAAGATTTTTTGAATAGTTTAACTCCAAATGGAATACCCCCTCATGAACTTGTATTGAAAGTAAATTGCCCCGTAATATTACTACGTAACATCAATCCTTCTGAAGGCCTTTGTAATGGAACAAGATTGATTTGTAAAAGATTTGACCGCAATGTGATTGATGCTGAAATTGCAGTTGGTGAATATCGTGGTAAACGTGTGTTTTTACCTTGAATTCCATTTATACCATTAGAAAGTGACAAGGGATCAATTCCTTTTAAAAGAACACAATTTCCTATCCGACCATGCTTCGCAATGACTATCAACAAAGCTCAAGGACAAACATTAGATTTTGTTGGCCTTTATTTACCTGAACCAGTGTTCTCTCATGGCCAATTATATGTTGCTTTATCTAGAGCAAGACGAAGTATACATATAAGAGTGTTACTTAAACCAATAAATACAAGGGCATCTACAAAAAATCATGAACATTGTACCAAAAATATTGTTTATGAGGAAGTTCTTAACTTAGTACATTCATGGTATGCTATCAAGCTCAATCTCTAATGCTCAATCTCTTTGTTTCATTAATGCCATATTGACATGTGCTTCATAGAGTCTTCTTTGATTTGTATTTATCAAATCAAACTTCTAAAAAAGGCTTGAATTTTTTGGTGTACACTGTCCAAACTAAACATTTGAGTCTTCATGACGCACATCTAAATTTGTGAGTTATATTGTTATATTGTCTGAGTATTTGCTTTTTGTTCTTCATACTTTACCCCTGATATTAGAAGCATAATGCATGTGGGCTTTGCATTCATTTTCTATGCTTTCTAGAAATACTCTCTACCACTAACTTTAGCATATGCTATGAACGATATGGAGTTTCTTATTCCATTGAAATGCTTTCAGACTTGTGCTCGAAACAAAAAAGCTGTGCATTGGCTTTAGAAGTGAATTATTTCAGAGAATTCAGAAATTGAAGACTAAAATATCTTGTATGTATTATATTTTTCTTTGCTTTTTTTCATTCAGATCAGTCTCGTATATCATTCTGGTTAATTATTCTTTATTCTCATTTATTTGGGCTATTTCTTACAATTATATGAATCTAAGATTCATATTCTTAGATTCATTTTGTTTTGTTTTATCTGATGTAGCATGTTTAATTTGATGTAAGATATTCTTATAAATGATTAGTTAACTGAGTTTTGTATGCCATTCTACTTAATTATTCTTTATTTAATAGTGAAAATGAGATCTGGAACAGACTGAGGTTCCTAAGATTGAAGTGGTTATTATATAAGAAGACTATCGACCCTTGAACTAATTCTTGTTCATGGTTTCCTAGAGTAAACTAAACATGAGTTAGTCGTGCAAATTTTGATATCGCATGATTTGACTAATACTTTTTCCCCGTTATTAATTATTAAGATGCAAGATAATAAAATAAGAGGCCCGCTGTTAGAATCTCTCACGAATAGATTTTATTATTTTAGATTTTTATTTATGAGATCTTTTAAAGAAGGCATAATGTTTGTAAGAGAAAAGTAAGAGCCACACGGATTTTGGAGCCTAAATTGACCCTATAAAAAAATTCATATTATTCTCCTTTTTAAGTAAAAAGATACAAAAGTGACTTAAATTTGCAAGTTAGATTTGTAGGTGGCTAGCATTTTATTATTTTAAAAGAAAGAATACATTGATTATTTCAAAATTCCACACAGCTCCATTTCCGACAGAGAGAGAGAGAGAGAGTGTGTGTGTGTGTGTGTGTGTGTGTCTCTGTGTGTGTGTGATGGCTATCAGTTAATTTCACAATTCAAATTCAATGGTGAGTCTCTACCTATTAACAATACCAGTAAATGATAATCTCTATTTTTTTATAATTTTCTGCACATATATAATTGAACTCTAATTTGCTTTATGCACAATGGAACTCTAATTTTTTACATTTTGCTTTTCTATTTCCTTCTTTGGGAACAATCTCCCTTCCACATGTTGCTGCAGACATTTTTCTGTTACTAGAAGGGTTCATTTTGAAAACCGAGTTAGGATTGAAGCAAATCAAGCTTTCTTCATTTGAAGATAAAGTGAATATTGAGAGGAAAAAGAAAGTTTGATCACTAGATAATTTGATAAGAAGACCAGTTTTTGAGATGCAAAACTGATTTTCCTTCTCCACAGATCAAGTTTTGGCCCA
>CAVNYN010204674.1:0-42268 GCA_963692815.1 Nyctanthes arbor-tristis
GACCATCGGCCGAAGCCTAAGTAGAGCAAGCTGGAATGTGGAGGATGTCTTTTCCGGTTCCACAAATAGGCGGAGCATTCGAGCTGAGGAAGATGAAGAAGCTTTAACATGGGCTGCTCTAGAGAAGTTATCAACCTATGACAGATTGAGAAAAACTGTCCAAACAACATTCTTCTTTACCTTGTAAACCCTAGACAGCAACAACACTGCAATGAACGCCCACCGCGCCGCTCTAGAATTCGCAAGGAACAATTTCCCTCACCTGAGATGGAGTTGGTGGTGGCAAGAGGAAATGAGAACCCCTTTGTGTTACGGTTTGATGCGAGGAATGGAAAAAAAAGTTGTAATTTCCGTTTAATTGAGGGGCATTTTCGACATTACAAGTGCTTGGGTAACATCTCGGGCATGAGAAATTTTGTACATCTATCATTTCTGTTGTACATTATCATTCTAATTATTTTTTACAAAATATAGTAAATTTACCATTTAATCCTTAAATTATTTTTCCCTGATTACAAAATATGAAGGGTTACCTTAATTTTGTAAAAGACTACTTAAATGATTACCTGCAAATCGTATTTTCCCACTTGTAGACATCATTAGCGCATACATGATAAGCACTTCTATATCAATAAGTTTTTTATTTTTCCCTTTTTGGTTGTATATGTATTCTTAATTTCTTTTAATAATATAATAAAGTGACATTATTTGCTACACGTCCTATCCCATCATGGTCTCTTTTACTAGTAGCATGATACTAGGATGGTATCCGCGGATGGTATTGCAAACTTATGAGTAGTATACATGTCAAAACTTTTGAACAGCATGCTTTAATATCGTTATGGTATAAGATGATGATATGGTTTGCCATAAGCCACTATTATATTTTGAAAGAGAGTAATAATTGTACTGATAGCATTTCACTCATCATTTGATATCTCAAATTTTCTATTTACATTTGTACTCATGGTGTGTATATATATGCATCTACATGAGATAGGGGCAGGAAATTTCAAGTTTTCTATAGAAACAACTTCGGTACTGTTAAAAAGCACATGAAATCACTAATGGTTTTGTTAACGAGCATAGGAATCCAATTTTTTTTTTTTTTGTGTTTTTTAACAATACAAATTCTATAAATGTACCGGAATTGTTTCTATAGAAAAACTGTAAAAAAATTTTATACAAATTTTAGTGTCAATATGTCAAATTTGAATAATACTATGTAGCATCAGTGATGCTTAGCACGAGTTTAAGTGACACTCAATATGTCATTAAATGATAAATATAATTAAATAAATTAATTAATCACTTCATTCAACATATTATTTAATCTCACTTTAACATGGTGCCAAACACTAATAACCTAGAGTGATTTACTCAGAAGAGGGGATAAGACGTCAACTCCAAACCCCCTACACCAATCTTACCCACCCCACGCCCTTATATACTGCCCTCCTTGTTCAGTAATTGAAGGTTTACTGGTTGCGCCACCGCCCTCGGTTCCAACCACAATTTCTCTATAAATCCACCGCCTGATTCCGCTTCTCGCCACCGCTAAATTCTCTTTTCAGTTATAACTTATTGCCAGCGAGGGAGAGAGGAAATGGTGACATTCTGAGACTAGCAATGGAAAGTAGTAATAATAACGTTATTGCTCCATTTGTTCTGAAGACGTATCAAATGGTGAATGATCCAAAGACGAATGGAATTATCACATGGGGAAAGGGGAACAATAGTTTTCTTGTTATCGATCCTTTGGATTTTTCGCAAAAGATTTTGCCGGAGTACTTCAAGCACAACAATTTCTCAAGCTTTATCCGTCAGCTGAATACCTACGTGAGTCTTTGCAAATTGTAATACTTCCACATCATTATGTAATCTTACTGTTTGCTTACATTTATGCCAATAATAATGATGAACAAATATGTGGGTATGTTTTGGTACAGTTTGATTTTAAATTACTAATTATTAAGAATTACTTTCCCCCCGCCTGGTTTTGCCAATTTTACAGAAATTTAGAGTCTTTTTACTTGCCTTTTCAAGTTTCCACTTTCCTGATTATCTTATCATAAGGCTTCGTGATTGATGAATATGGCGGTATCTGGAGGTGCACAGTCAGCGTTTTTTTAGTCCTCCTTATCTTTGTATTAGTAGTTTCAATAGGACAATAATATGTGGATTCTGATTAAGCATAAAATGTTCGACTGAGATAGTTTAAGATCAGGATTCAAGACTTCAATTTACGCAGTCACCCATTTATTTTATTTTGGGGGTGGGGGGGGGGGGAATTCAATTATCGGCCTTCATAACGTGAATTGCATGTAAACTGAAGTGTTAGAAGGAAACTGGGATGAATTTATCTTGTCTTATAAACTCTTATAACTGATACAGTTGAATATTTTACAGAATAGAAATGGAGCAGCCATATGGCACCCCCTTCTTCTTCTCCTTCTCCTTCTTCGTTGGTTGGGACAACAAAGATTTGGACTCTTGTTTTGTGGGAGTATCTGTAATTCACAAAACCATAAAGATTTCTTTACTGAATAGAAGAATCAGTAAAGAAATCTTTATGGTTTTGTGAATTTCTTCTTCTTCTTAATTTTTTTTTTCGGGTTGGGACAACAAAGATTTGGACTCTTTTTTTGTGGGAGTATCTGTAATTCACAAAACCATAAAAGATTTCTTTACTGATTCTGTTGAATAGAACAATCTCTTGGCTAACACGTTGAGCCACTTTTAAGAAAGATTAAAATTGGTGATTGTGACTTATGCACAATGTTGCTGACCTTGAATTACTCGTTGAGTGTATCACAGTTCATTTGCAGCCTTAAATGTGTATCCTACTTCATAATTGGTTGCGGGGTATTATTAGCCTGGATTCTCACCTAAGTTTTGGTGCATCAGGGTTTCAAGAAGGTAGATCCAGACAAGTGGGAGTTTGCAAATGAATGGTTTCTGCGAGGGCAGACTCATTTGTTGAAGAACATTTCAAGGAGAAAGCATGCTAGTAAACACCATGTTTCACATCATAAACACGAAGAAAGTGAAGATGAGTTATTTATGGAAATTGCGAAGTTAAAGCAAGAACAGAAGAGCCTGGAACAAGAGCTTGAAAGCATGAATAAGAGGCTAGAGGCAACTGAGAAGAGGCCGCAACAAATGATGACTTTCTTATACAAAGTTGTTGAAGATCCAGAGATCTTACCACGAATGAATCTCGACAAGAAGTTTAAAACATTGAGTTATAACAACAATGAAAAGAAGAGAAGGCTCATTACGGCGTCAGCTACTCCATCACATTCTTTATCGGGAATGGATTTATCAAGCTTTTCCCTGAAGTCTGAAGAGGAACAGGGAGGTTCTATCCAAGAAGAGATATCGAAATTTATCTCTCCTGATGCAAATTTGGATGCTGAGACAGGTTATCAGTCTTCTCCATCACTGGAGTCATCGTCTCCTGAATGGTTGAGCCAAACCCCAGTTATGGGTATGCCTGTTATCAAGCAAGAACCTGATAGTTGTGCCAGCATTTCTAATTTTTCAAGGATAGGTTCTTCTGCTGGAAATAGCGGTTTTTCAGTTGCACCACCACTTGATGGTGTTGCTTGGTATAATAATGGGGTAGGACTGAACTCGAGTTACAATGGAGCAGTTATGGATGGGGAGGAAGCTAGTCCACCGCCATATCCATTCTCTCTGTTCTGTGGCGGTGTTTAGGCAGTAGTAACAGCACCTTCTATCATATTTAGTTAATGGTGTTACTCCCTTTCCCCACTTTATCGTGGTGAAAGTTTCTTGCGTATCTCTTCTACATGTAGTCCTGTCGACATTTTTGTATTTTTTCATATATATGTTGTAAATACTAGCTAGGACCCTTTGTGTAATTCCAATAATTAATAGTAATAATTATAATATAAAAAATCTTGGTTAGGTTATTCGGTTGTGCTTTTGCAGTATTTTGGGGCATAAATACTAAACAGTGTTTCATATTACTATAGCAGCACGATGAAGTATAGGAAGCATTTGTTTAGAAACTGGGTTCATGAATGAGCCAATAGTTGCATGGATTTCCATCCTACCGTTCCTTTTTAAGTGCATGTTTGGCATGCTATGTTAGACTGACAGTATATAAAGGACAAGTCCTCAATTGTGGATTATTATAAGGGGGATGTGATTTTCCTTGCAAATCACATCAATGGCTAATATTATCTTTGTGGTGCTATAATGACACTAGACGTCAATTCTAGATCAAAATCAGTGGTTTTTCTTCTGTTAATACTTGATATTAATACAGGACTTATCCACAATCCATACTACAACATCAGCACTTCTCTCTGTTACTGAGAAGTAACTAAAGCATGTTTCTTGTTGCCCATTTTGATTCGTATCATTGGTATTATCATTTCTATTCCATTGCCAAAAGGGCTAATGAAACATCTGTTGTTAGTTATGTCTTCTGCTGCAACTTGCATATTCCTTCGACTATGTTTGAGGTTCCTCTGAAACAACGTTCATGCGAAGGCATCTCAACCTAACGAGAATCAGGTTCCTTCGTTGGAAAACAAGCCTTTACACATGTTCTTATTCCTAACCACATGGAACCTAGTCATTATTTAACTTTGTGATATTTACCCTAAAAGGTCCGTTATCCCACTTTTTCTCAACCACTTTTTGCTAAAACAAATCGAGCGATGATATATCCAGGATCCTCAGAATTTCCCAGTTTCATGGCAGGACAGGCAAGGATTCTGACAGTTTCTTATTATTTTTGTTCGCTTTCACATTTTCCTGATATCATTTAGTTTATCTAGTACTTCAATACTTTGTGCTCAGTCTCTATATATTTAGAGTATCTCACCCGATTGCTCCTCATGGCGGTGGAACCAAGTCTCTTGACAAGTTTCCAGCAATGGTATATTTTCTGTGAAAATTCTAAGTGGATTTGAATATTTGACTTCTTTTTGAGTAAACAGGTCTACATGGTTATGAGGATTAATCTTGACTGCAATTCATGCTGCAGAAAATTGAGAAGAATCCTTCTCAAAATGAAAGGTAATTTGAGTCATTTCAATGACTTGTTTCCTCTGATTCTTTTCTTTTGAAGGCCAATCAATACAAACTCAAAATTTATCCGTTCTTTTGATATTGAAGAAATTGAGACGCACTTGATAGAGAAGCAGCAATGCAGGGTAAGCATCTGCGGAATGTTTATTCCAGCAGATGTAGCAATAAAAATAAGCAAAAAGATGAAGCGCAGAGTCGAGATTCTTGATGTTCAAGAATACAGTAATGTAGAACACATGGAAGAAACACCGCCCCACGTCCCAGGCCCTGTCCTGCAACAGCATGCATACAGAATTTTCTTAATTTAGGAGCCCATTGTAGCATATTAAAACTTGTATATACGCTCGAGACAGAATGAAAGTAAGAGATTGATTTATCTATTAGTTTCCAGATTGGACTTGTATTTGTACTTGATTAGATGATTTCCCAATTCTCTGTGCTGTTGAAGTTTGTCAAGTGCTTTTCTTTTTCTTCAAAAGAAGTTTTTCTCTTTTCCAATTACAGAAATCTGTGTATGATTGCACATTTGCTTGAAGAATCGATAATAATTATGCCATTTACAATTACATGAATTTCACTTAGAAATCGATCTTTACTTTGTGAATGACAAAGGCCGACAAATGAAATTTGATATATGTTGTGACCAAGTTGACCTAAACGGGAGTCAACTGTAAACATTCAACGGTTTGCAATCAAAGACCCATAGCCAACATAAACACTCAGCCTTACTCCTGATCCGACCTAGTGGCTCGTGACCAATCTCCACACCTTAGCGAGTTGATGATCTAGTCGGTTGTTACCGGCTGTTCATATGAGATATGGAGCAAAGCCGCCTACCCCTGAGATGACAAGCTCATATAAGTTGAGAATAAATAGGAGACAAATTGTCCCATCATTGTCAAATATGCCTGCTCTAATTGTATGTAAATGACAAGTGACACAATAATATAATGACAAATGTAATCATGTCTCCAAGAATGTAATTATTACTCGTGACACACTGGTCACCATAAATAAGAGTTTTTTTAAGAAACTAACACTATTTAAAAAAATAAGAAACCACTAGTGGACCACGAACCAACATTAGCTCTTCAGAAAAATTCTTATAAATAGCCCTCAACCATTGTGAATGATCATGTATAGCCCATTGAGCTCTCCAATCGATTAAGCTCTGTTGATCATTTCTTTGTTCTTTCACTATTTATTCATAGAATTCACTTTATCAATTAATGTCATATCACTAGAGATTGCATTCACGAGTTTAGTCAAGCTTGAATCATTTTCCAAGCGTGACGCTTGGCATGACTAGTGACTCGAATGCCCCACCCTTGGCCTAGCCTTCTGAAGATGCTAAAATCACTTGAATTTAAGAAAATTTAAGTATAATATATATTGTGAGATAAATATCATAGTTATACAGGTTTATAGGTGAGCATCTACGTCAACTTTTGACATTTTGATGTTTAATAGTTACATTAGATTAAAAATTTATTATGAATTGTGAGGATAAAAATAGTATTCGCAAAAAAATTGAAAATTGTGCATTTTAAGATCGTTCCCAACATCCTCTACAATTCTTTTTTTTTTGCCCCCTCCCAATTTAATATATTAGCCAAATAAAAGCAGCAATTTAATCAACACAGTTCCGCGGAAATGAAAGTCGCGTTTATTTAACTCCAAAGAAAATCGTAATTTTTTTCTTTGAAAAGAGCCAAATATTTTGTCATTAACAGCTCTGTCTCTTCCAGCCTTCGAATCTGAGGAATACCTGCTTCAAATCATTCCCTCCGGTAAATCCATGCTCTCTGTATGCTGGACATACACAGTGTATCTGTATTATTATTCGAATAAATATCGACTTCTTTTTCATGTTAATTTTTGAGATAGGTCGAGATCTTAGGTCTTTCCAATTTGGTGGCAGTCTCCGGTTGCTTTTATTTTGAGAAAGTCTGAATTTTGATTGATGCGGATAATACATTTAATTTTCTCCGACTCGGGATGAGCTGTTTATCATTTCTTCCCCCACTTTTTAACTGGTAATCAAATCCGAGATTCATATCGTGCTGAAATTTCTTAAATAGAAAAAAACATTTCTATAGTTTTTTTTCCCCAGATCTAAGCTCTTTTTTGGAAATCCATACCTTTTTGGAAGATGGGTTGTATTCATCGAGGTTTTGAGAATCTTGGAGTGCAGTTCTTGACTCCTTTCCTTTCCGAGAGACCTGTATTCCTGCTTTTCAAAAATATTTTGTGACTTTAGTTATGTTCAAGATTTGGGCTCTGAAATTTTTCTGACTATCTCTATAATAATCTTTTCTGCTTTCCTAATGATTTTCATAATGTTGGATGTATGATTTATTAATTTTCACATCTTATAATGTTAATTTTTTCATTTTATGATTGGAGCTCGTGCTGGTCTGTTGTTTCAATGAATATGCAATAGCTTACTATATAAAACAAACACGCTAATCCCCTTCATATTTTTTTATTGAAGCTCAATTGCAGTTCAGCAAATTTATTTGAGACACCATGTCGATGGTGGATGAGCCCTTGTATCCAATAGCAGTACTTATAGATGAACTAAAGAATGACGATGTGCAACTACGATTAAACTCTATTCGTAAACTATCTACCATTGCACGTGCTTTGGGGGAGGAAAGGACCCGGAAGGAGTTAATCCCATTTTTAAGTGAGAACAATGACGATGATGACGAGGTGCTGCTTGCTATGGCTGAAGAACTGGGTGTGTTTATTCCATATATTGGAGGGGTAGAGCACGCTCATGTATTACTTCCACCATTGGAAACCCTATGCACTGTGGAGGAGACTTGTGTAAGGGACAAATCCGTGGAGTCACTGTGTAGAATTGGATTACAGATGAGGGAGAATGATTTGGTTGATTCGTTTATCCCTCTAGTGAAGGTTAGATAATTCTTTCGAGTTTTCTTATTATTCGTGGATTTTCTTCTGCAACTTCATGTTTTTTAGGCGTCAAGTAGGATGCTTCTGGAACATTTTGCAAAAATTGAGCCGCATAAATGAAAAATTGTTAAATCATAATGTGATGTCCCATAGTTCTGTTTTGCTACTTTTATCCTTTCCAGAGCCCAAGCAGACTGTTTACAAACTATGGGAATGTTTGTATTTTTTCCTCTAGATATTGCCTCAAGTAGAATATCCCCTGGCATTGAGGGAACTAGAATTGAGAAACCAAAACACTGAACATAGGCATAAAGAAGATGCCTTCTCGGATCAAACACATGGGTATGGGTTGATAAAACGTAGAGAATGTAGCATTTTTCCTTCTTTGGGCATGATAGGCAGGTTTCCAGTGGATGGCTAGTACAGTTGACTTTGTATATTGTGTGCATGTGAATGTTTATTTCTTTATCAAACTTTATGCGTAACTTATGTTGTCAAAGATCAATTATTTCCATTTATAGTTTTATGCTTTATGTTTGAACATCGTTCTGCTTACAGAGACTAGCAGCTGGCGAGTGGTTTACAGCTCGAGTTTCTGCATGTGGACTGTTTCATGTTGCTTACCCCAGTGCTCCAGATGTGGTAAAGACAGAACTAAGGTCAATATACAGCCAATTGTGCCAAGATGATATGCCAATGGTGAGAAGGGCAGCTGCAACTAACTTGGGGAAATTTGCCGCTACTATCGAAGCTTCTCATCTGAAGACTGATATCATGTCAATGTTCGAGGATCTTACACAGGATGGTAATTAATTTTGAGTTACTGCCTTTGCATGATTTTATAGTTGCAGCAGTTTAAGATATTGTCATCTAAAAATGTGTCTAAGCTACACTTACATGGGTTGACTTTAAGTAGGATTAACATAGTTCACTGAACTGCTTGAACATTTGAAAGTTGATCTAAATGAAAATTGGAAACATGATCGCTGAAGATAGACACATGTAATTTTTTCCATTTAAGTTAGTGATGCACTTGCTGTGAACCTTGCACTACACTGGCAGGCTGCGTTGGGTTTTTCTGTTGTTTGCTTGTTTTCAATTTTGATGAACCCCCTTATTTACCAAGCAACACCATGAAGCGGTGGTGCATCTAAAAGAATAAAACCCACTACTTCCAACAGATGGACCCATTCCCGCTCTTTCATCCCTACAGTTTGTCTGTAAATTCTTGGCTAATGCGTTCATGGCACGTACCTGTATCTTTTCAACCGTTATTTTATTAAATGATCAAGGACATTGTTGAGAGACAAGATTGACCCCTGAACTATCCAATATTGGAAGCCACCGCAGGTGGGTAACATTGTAAAGAGAGTGGGGGCTTTTGTTCAATCTGTGGATTGTAAGATGTTGAATACCTAATTTAGTTGATCTCATACCCCCATGGGCTGTGATGAATATGAAAAAGGTTGGTCACTGAGCTAACATGAAATCATTAATGCCACTCTTCAGATCAAGATTCTGTTCGTCTGCTAGCTGTAGAGGGCTGTGCTGCTCTTGGCAAGTTGTTGGAACCTCAAGACTGTGTTGCACATATCCTCCCTGTAATTGTCAATTTTTCGCAGGTAGGCTTCAGATGTAGTTCATTTTGCATTTTTAGTTCTTATTATAGCTGGAATTGCTATCAGCTATTATCGTTTCTTTATTGTGTTTCTCAAGATCCACTGTCTTTGACAAGTTCTTATGAGCAAATATTCCCGCAAAAAGGACAGGTCAATTGCATTTGAAACTCAAGAAATAAACAATTGAAACCGGATTCTGTTACCTACTTTATCTTGTGGTATACTCATTCTTACTAGTACTGGAATTAGGGTGTATCTTTGTTTCTTGAACAGCACAAATGATAATTATATGAGAATCTGCTTATTTGGACTTGAAGGTAGTTGCATCTAATATGAGTAGCATTGTCTTTTTTGGAATCTGAGATTTCACAGAATGTCTCAAAAAGTAGTGCTTTGATGTTGCTTGTTGGCATACTGAGTAGCAAGCCTCGAAGTGGTTGGATGCGTCTTTTTGTCATGTCTTTCATGCTATGTGAGTTTTCGTTTGAGCTAATATAAAAGTAGATGAACTCGGAAACTTAGAGGTTTTTTGCTTCCCATTGTACATTCTTCAATCATCAATTTATAAACACAATTAATTTCAATCAGACATCCCCGCGAAGCCATGAAATCTCCAACATTTATTTTATATGTTTATAAGCAAACATATTTATAATGGAAGCAAAAACCCTCTTAGAGAAAAGGAAGAGGTAAGAGAGTGAGGCAAGTGGGCCGAGGCACCTTGCAATTAAATTGGTGTGCCTTAAACCTTTTCCATTTGCTAATTTTTCGTTGTAGAAGGCCGATGACAAGAGACCAGTGTCTTGTAATATGGCTTTTCAATATTTTCCAGCTTTCTTCTTCTTGCCTTTTTATTATTCTTTTTTCACATCTATAAGGGATTCATGAGAAAGAAAGCGGGAAGGTTGCATTGCAACTGGGGAATGAGGGAAAGGAATGTGCGAAAACTGAGAATCATGAGGATGATAAGGGAAGCAAATATGCTCATAAAGATCAAGATCTGACTTTCTTTAATGTTAGCTGTAGATTGCAAAATAGGAATCAAATATGCCAAAGATTATCACACAGATTAAGAATTTGGTTCGTTTCCATTTCTATTTGTAGATTACATTTCCACAATTAAATATTCTTATGATTCTCATAAAATTAAGACGTCAGGTTTCTTCTAATTCAGGTAGTAGATTGCAATTCTGTATGAAAATGGAATGGCTTTTACATTATTTTCCTCCGCAATTCTACTTTACATTGCATGTTGTAGTGTTTGGAATTGCACCCTTCGGCATGCATTGTAATGATGTTTCTCTCTTTATTTTCTAAACGTTCTTTACCTATCGAAAGGGAAGATAGCAGGGGAACAACAATGGTTAACATGGTATGTTGTTTATCTCAGGATAAGTCTTGGCGGGTTCGCTACATGGTTGCAAATCAGTTGTATGAGCTTTGTGAAGCTGTGGGTCCTGAATCTACGAGGTAGTTATCTGGCTTCTATTTTACAATGGCTGCTACTCACACCATGTTTAGTATATGCGCGCTTAATTGCTTATTAGAAGTCTGTTTGGTAGCAGGAACTATATGCCATTTGCCTAGAGGTGTTTAAAATAATTCCTTGATTTGGATACGTGCCCTGGGTTTTCCATGATTATGAGCATACAATTTGCTGATATCTCAACAAGTATGCACACAATTTTTCCACTATGAGCGGAGTAAATGACACTGAAAACAGTTACATTAGAGTTTAACTCTTGTGAAGCAAAAGCCTCTATGCATGTTAATTTTGTACTTGTGTCTTTATATAATGACATCTTCATGTAGTTACTGTTATAAATATGGTATTGAGGATGAATGTTTTCATGAGTCATGATCATGTCAGAAGTTATCGGCTTTTGTTACAGGTGAAGTGTTACAGAGGTGTCTGACAGGTAATTGCACTATAAATATGTCTTTTGAATGTGGATTTTGTCATCGGAACTTTGGATGTGTCCAACAGTGTTAAGAATAGCAGGTTCAACACCTTTGCCATGAACCCCTTTTGGGACTCGTATGTTGTCTAGTTTTGATGGCTGGTATCTGTTTGATATTATTGTGAATTAATTATGTCATACATCTACTTTTGGTTCGAGGATGCAATTTATTTTCCTTTTTCTTTGTTTCATTGTATATATGATGATCATCATAATTAATGACTTGCTACTAAATATGTTTCAAGGCTGGATTTGGTTCCTGCTTATGTACGCCTACTTAGAGATAATGAAGCAGAAGTGCGGATAGCTGCTGCTGGGAAAGTAACCAAGTTCTGTCGGATTCTTAATCCTGAACTTGCTATTCAGCATATTCTTCCCTGTGTGAAGGTATGAAATCTGAGATGGTAGTTTTCAGCTGTCTTGAACGGGCGCATGCATCCATGTGTCAGATTGTCAGCAGTCTGCTGCTATTTGCATAAAATGATCCCTGTTTTATATGTTTTTGTAGTATTGCATCCGAAATGGCTTTGATCCTGAATAAAATTAAAATGTTACCACGGATGCACTTGAAATAAGTTTCACAAATTTTAGTTTTGCTGTTGAGTGATATATTGGATCTCTTTCCTTTCACCATCTTATTATCAGAGGTAAAATCTTGTAGGAATTGTCATCAGATTCTTCTCAACATGTTAGGTCTGCTTTGGCCTCTGTTATAATGGGAATGGCTCCAGTGTTAGGAAAGGTAAGTAAGACTTGGTACTTTATGCTGTAACCTATAGCTAAGTGGACTATTTGTACACAACTTCCTAGTATTTTTATTTGTGCACACTTATCTGTGACAGGATGCAACAATTGAACAACTTCTTCCAATATTTCTTTCCCTTCTTAAGGATGAGTTTCCCGACGTGCGCCTCAATATTATTAGTAAACTGGATCAAGTCAATCACGTGTGCTCTTCCGATCTGATGTAGGACCTTGTTCCATTCAGATTTTTTTGTCTGTCAGTCATCCTGTTATCACTTTCGTTCCTCATAGACTTTTGTCATTGTAGCACATGCATCTCCCCTTTTGGTCTTTCTTTACTTTGCTCAGCTCCTGTGTATTCAAGATGATTATTCTTAAGGGTGAAATTAGAATTGCTTAATCTTGCAGGTTATCGGAATTGACCTGCTATCCCAATCTTTATTACCAGATCTTGTTGAGCTAGCTGAGGATAGGCATTGGAGGGTTCGCCTTGCCATCATAGAATATATACCTTTATTGGCTAGTCAGCTGGGTGTAGGATTTTTTGATGATAAACTTGGTGCCCTTTGTATGCAGTGGCTACAGGATAAGGTTGGTGTTTCTGTTATGATACACTGGCGGACTATAGACTTACAGAATAAGATTTTGTACCATTTCAGTATGTATATATTTTTGTCTTCACTTACAGTAGATTAGACTATCGTTGAGAGAAACTTGCACCAAAGAAAGAGGACCATTTCATATCAGCCATCGTTGAAGTCTACTATATGTTTTGATGACTTCCTTTTTAATACTTTAAGATTAGTTCAGAAGAAGCTTCCTGGCACGTTATAGGGTCTGCAAAGTAAATGGAACTTGTAGATCAGTATAATGTTTTCTTTTCCTATTCTTTCTCTGTGTTCAACAGCCATAATCTTTTCCATTTTAATGCTTTGCTTTGATTATCTGTAGTGAATTAACCAATGTCTTCTCCTCCCTCCATCTTTGCTAATTTGTTACTGTTGTCATCTGTTAATGCACATTCAGGGAAAAAGGACATTCAAATGAGGAAAGCTTATACCTAATATTTTGGTATCAATGCAGGTTTACTCCATTCGAGATGCTGCTGCTAATAATTTGAAACGCCTTGCTGAAGAATTTGGCCCAGAGTGGGCGATGCAGCATATAGTTCCTCAGGTTTGTAAATTTTGCTACTAAAAATTGCTTTGTCTTGCAATTTGCTTCACTGTTTGAGTTGGAAATCCTAATCTTTTCAAATAACCTTACTACTGGGAAGGCTGCCCATATTTTTCCTGTGGAACGTACTTAAACAAGTTATGTGTATTTTTGTTGTCTGCTTCTTAGTTGATGTAGGCCAAGTTTTGGAAAATATTGTTGTTGATGTTTAGTCTGGGATCTTAGATCTTTCCAAGAAACCTAAATGCAAATTAAAAGAACAGGAAGAAGCATAGATATTGAAAAGAGGAGACTGTTTCTCAACCTCTCGAAGTAGATACAAAGTACGCTTTGAAATTTATCCAAAATGGCCATTGTTAGAAAGGTTAATTAATGAGAGGCTAATTAATGAGAGGCTCTGAATCTTCCTCTTGAAGTTATGCATAGAAGCTCTTCAAGTCCTGTGGTCTAGGATTACTATAAAAGCGCTACATGTCCATGTTGTCTCAATTATGTAACAGTCTGAATCATATAATGAATATGAATGCTTAGCAAAGGAGAAAGTAAGATACACGTCATTTGTACTTTCTGAATTGTGGAAGTTTATGAGTGTTGGTATATTGTTCTAGAGTTGAAAGCTTTAATGTGAAATCTGATGTACGGTTACCTAGCTGGTTGAATTGATAGTTCGTGTAGTTACTATTGTGAAAAAGATGGCAGCTGTGACTTTGACTTTTCCCCTTTGTCAATTGGTCGAGATAATGAAAGATGAAGGAATTTGTGTCCGCAAGTATCAAAATATTCCATGTCGGCGCATCCCATCTTTGCTATTCAGTTTTATTTCATTTTTATTTGTTTATTTATTTCTTGGGACTAATGAAATACTTTGTCCATCTGCTATACAGGTTCTAGACATGATAAAAAATCCACACTATTTGTACAGGATGACTGTTCTTAATGCAATTTCATTACTTGCCCCTGTAATGGGTTCTGACATTACATGTTCTCAGCTATTGCCTGTTGTTGTTACTGCATCAAAGGACAGGTATTTCTATTTTTCTGGGGGATTCATTTGTTAACGTTTTCAGCTTATCTAATTCATGATATTCTATGTGTTAACGCACAGAGTGCCCAACATTAAATTCAATGTGGCCAAAGTTTTGCAGTCTCTTATTCCCATTGTTGATCAACCGGTACGCTTGGTTTTTTCTTCATCTAGTTCATTTGATGTATGAACGCCATGTTCTTGAAATTCAGTTTGTATCTATATATATATATATATTTGTGTTTTCTTATATTCTCTATTTTCCAACTGTCTAAAGGTGGTGGAGAAAACCATCCGGCCCTGTTTGGTAGAGCTGGCTGAGGACCCTGATGTCGATGTCAGATTTTTCGCCAATCAAGCACTCCAGTCAATTGACAATCAGATGACGAGCTAGGCGTGTTTCTCTATGGAGATTTTGTTGATCAAGTTTCTTTTAGAATGCCCTTTTTGTTTGTTTCCCTTTTCATAGGAAAATCCCTTCTAATGGTCAAACTTCATATTCGCGCTCCCTGATGCTGTAGCCTGTAAGTGTACTACTGCGCTTTTGGAGCCTGACATTTTGCTGGCGCCCTCAAGTATTTCGGCTGTAAAATGGCTATATGTTAATGAAAGGCTATTATTTCGAAAAAGCTAAAAAATTTTCTTCGCCTTAAACTGTGACAATTCCTATGTTTCTGGCATTGATCTGTCTTGTGTCATGGTTGAAGGTGCCTGATGTGGCCTCTTTGCAATGAGTTTAGTTTTCAATTGGTGACTAGCCGTGGCCAATCGCGCCACTTGATATGGTATAAGATGTGCGTTCAAGATTTAGCAGAACGACTGCACGAACGTCTAAAAAGAGTGTGAGGTGTAACACAGTCACAGACCGTTGGAGGTGAAATGAAATGAATTGTGTCCCATAAGTTTTATAGTTGACTCTCTTTGTGAATGGGGTAAGAGGGGAAGTTGAATGCCAGATGCTATATTGACATGACAGATTCCCCTGCTTCTATTAGATTGCTCAGTAAAACGAAATCCTTAAAGCTCAATGGCAATCTGGACATTGCACCATTGACGGCCTCAACTGATCATTTTCCCTTTCTGAAGTTCTCTTTTCAGGCAACACAGCCGTGTGGCTCATACAAGGGGACGGAGCTGGAATTTGCTTTAGTGCGGTCTAAAATTATTACCATTTTTATTTTTTCGTCTTCTAAATAATTTTCCTAATCATTTACATCCTCAACCTCAAGTAATAATAACTATGACATAAGTAATAATTACTTTCTTTCTATCTTTTTTTTTTTTTTTTTTTGAAATTTTGATGTACTAATTTTGAACTAATCAAAATGCTAAGTAATGATTATTGTCCTTTCATTTTAAAACACCTTAAACAATAGGTATTTTGGAATAATTTTCGTTAGAGTTTTCATTTTTCGAACTTTATATATTTATCTTAAAGGAATTAATTAATAATAACAATAACAATAGTAATTTTTTTTTTTTGAAATCCCAAACCTCAACCATTTTGATTAATAACAATAGTAATTAATAATCAATTCAAGCTATAATAGTGAGGGTAAATTTTTTACGTTGTTACAATTTTTTTGTATGCACTAATTACCTTTTATATTTTATGCTTAAAATGATTGAAGGATACAAATATATACTTCATCACGTGATGAAATGTGTTGGAAAGACTCGTTTTGTGATCCGTATTCTTAATTTATCCCTATTTAATAAGTTGACTTTAAAATTGATGGTTATAATTAAAGTATTAAATAGATATATAAATTTGTAAAAAAAAATGTAAATTTAGACTTTTTAATATATAAAGAGAACTATAAATTTAAGACATTTAAAAAAAGAAAATAGAACCAAATAATTGGGAAGGAGGGAGTAAGATTTAAGAAGAAAAATTATTACTCCATCCGTCTCATAAAAATAGGCTCATATTAATCTTTCGCGTATATTAAGAAATGTGAATTAATGTGGTTGAAAGTACAAAATTTACACTTACTTCCCTAATATATCCTTATTCAATATTGTATCACTTTTCATTTAGTCAACATAGTCATTAATGCATTATAAATTTATCAGTAGTTGGACTAGCATCACCTATGCATAGTTATAGTTATGAAATAATATGACAATTGACAATAAAGTGCTGATTTGACACATTAAGTGCTTGACATTATCATAGAGTGTTATGAAATGACATTGTCTATGATAATATCAAGCATTAATTTACCAAATCAATATATTTTTCTCTTTTTCTTTTTTCAAAATCTTTAAGAGCATCTCCAATGTAAGGTCAAAGTGGAATGTCTCAAGTGATCAGAGAGATAGAGAGAAAAAGGAGAGAAAATGAAGAAAAAGAGAGAAAAATTCAAAAAAGAAAAGAGAGATACAGACAAATTTAAAAATAATAAAAAAATAATAATAAACATAGTGAAGAAGAATATAGATATATGACATTTGTACTTCACACAACGAAGAAAAGTAAAGAAAAAGTAGGGTAAAGGAAATTAAAGTGATTAAAAGAAAAAGAAAATAAGAAATATATGAAACTCATTAATTTTTTTATGTGTATTTCTCTCATGTTGAACTTTGATTCAAGACATTCTCACCTTGATTTTTACATTGGAGATAAGGGGCTATTTGAAAAAAAAAATCAAATTTTCAATTTTATTTATATAAATAAACTATAATTTGAAGCAAATAAAAATAAGAGTTAGGCGTATTTTTATTTATTGGTCGGAGGAAGTTTCATCATGCCAACTAATTTTTATGTGTAGAGAAACTGAAGTATTGACAAGTTGGCAGTGAATATTCAAGCGGTGGCCCTACCATCACCTTCTTCCCTTCTTCCATGTTCTCTGATTTTCTTGCTTCTTCCTGTAACATCAGCAGAGGCGAAGCTTCAATCTAAACACGCCCCCCCCCCCCCCACAACACGGTGGCCAAAAAAAAAAATAATAAAATTTGTAGAAAAAAAGAAAAGTTTCCTCAAAATTCGGTTTGGTCGATGGACCGCGCTTGTTCTAGTGATACATAAAAAATATTCATCTTACCAGGTATTAAAGATACTTAAGGTAAACATAATTAATGATCCAATATTTTGAGTTCAAATAAGACGGGCTGCACCTGTTTTTCCGTTAGTTTTATGTTCAAAATCAATATCTCATCAGAGCTCTTGTGGTCGAATTTGTTAATGGTTTTTCAGGCCTAATTGAAGCTGCTTCTGGATTTGCATCAAGCTCTCTGGTTTCTTTTCTTGCGGAATCTGCAGAACTTTTAGAAGTATGATGAGATATGCTTCAGATTTCAACTAAGAGTAACCTATGATGTGAGTTCTCTTACATTTGTTCTCAGAAATCTAAAGCACATACATTTTGCAGCTGTCTTACCTTTGTTTTTGAGAGATTAAATATAAACTTGTTTCCTTGACTTACCGCCGAACACGTTGATGTTTTCTGGACAGATGTGAATTTTTATCTTAGATTCTCAATGGTGAAGAATCCCTATTTGATTGCATTCAATGAAATTGATCACATTGTTGACTTGAATGGACGTAAAATTATTGTGTGAAAAAACCAGAAATAAAAAGCTACAGAAAAGCATAATTTCGTCGAGAAACTTGAAGATGCAAGTGATAAATTAAGCAGAAAAGTATCTGTCATCTAACGCGGTACTGGGGGCTTGGCTATTCTCTTGGACTAAAGTTCATTTATTTATTTGTTTTCCGCATTTGGATTGTTTGTTATGATTATCTGTTTCAGTTGCATGAAGATTTATTTGCTTTAAGTCTCCTGTGTGAATTTCCCCAGCATATAGCTAATTCTAGAGAAGAAAAAGAACATTCAGAGTGACTAGAAAAGCACAGGAAACTTGTTTCTGAAACATCCGGAGTTGCTAGAGAACAATATGGACTTGGCTTTTTCTGATGATCTCGTGAAACATTCTACTGATGATCCTATGGAATGTTTGGAGTGGCTAGAGAACAGCAGAGAATTGACTGTTCATATGAAAGATCAAATCAAAACCCTCAAACTGAATCTAAGGTTTCTGAAAACATTCCTCAAGGTAATGGAAGACAAAGAAAAGGGGGACACCAGCTTCAGGATCTTTTTTACGAATAATGTCAGAAGTATGGTGCAGGATGCTGCCTTAAAACTTCACTCGTTTTGTCCTAGAGCAACAACAGATGGAAGCTTGAACAGAGACTTGGAACTTTCTGTTTCTAGTATGATAGAAAAGGTGAACTCTTACAAGAAAGATATAAGGTGGAGTTACGTTCAGGATTATCTCTATACACGATCGAGCGCTCATAAGAGAAATGAAATTTTGAAGGAATTGGTAGATTTTCTCGTAGAGAATCTGAAGGATCTAGAGGGCTGTGAATCTGATTTGCTTACATTGCTGAAGAAACATATAGTAGTCCTTGAGGAGAAGGTATTGTGGGTAAGAGATTTCCTTGGTTGGCTGGTTGATTGCAAAGATTCCAAGGATGGCGTTCAGAATAACAACTTTCATTGCCTTTTAAATCGTTTAGAATATGTAATTGACAGTGCAGCCTATTTGTCTTACTTCTGTCTGGTTGATGAAGTACATGAAAATGCACGTCTCAAGTGTAACATCTCTTTTATTATATGGATGATTAAGCATTTTGAGCCAGAGGTCAAAGAGACACTTGTTGAATTTTTAAAAGATTCAACGTCATTACAACCAAACTCTCTTCCATTAAATCTACTGGCCGTAGCTACCATTGACTGTCTACTCAATATTCTGATGCAGTTACAAAAATCCGAGTCTACGTTTATGGTTCCTTTCAACAAAAAATTTGCAACACTTATTCTGGATTTGAGATTCGTAAGAGCCTTACTCATGGATCCTCCAGCAAGGAAGAATGACAAGCGAGAAAAAGTGGGTAGTCTCTTGTCAGATATTGAAGCTTTGATCAAAGATGCAGAATCTTCCATTCACTTACTCAACATGTGTGAAATGAAAGAAGAGACAACAAACGAAATGAATTTTTTCCTTTCTTCTTTTCTTGATAAAATGGAACACATCAAGTCAAAGGTCGGGGATAATTATATTAAAGTACCAAGGAAATCACAGTTCAAGTTGCTTGGGATTTTGATAAACTGGGCTCTATTGATAGAATTTTGAAAAATTTAGATGAGATACTTAAGGTAAGGGAAGATTCCATTGTTTCAATAAAGCGTGAAGTTGAAACAATCCATGGTGAGCTAGTCTGTTTGGGTGTTTTACTCAATAACATCTTAGAAAACTGTGATAAGCATGACGTGGCAGATCTTTTGGACCATGTAACTGATGTGGCTTACAAGGCCGAATATGCAATCAACTCACATGTGATCCAAGATGGTCCTTTGTGGGATCATATGTTACAGCTTTCTGATTCCATAGAGGAACTTATGCTTATTAAGACAGAACTAACTGACAGATTTATCAAGAAAACACAGAACAAACTGCATAATATTCAGACTGCTTCCCCTCTCATCTCGTCATCAAAAGCTCACACAATAAGAATAGAAGTTGGTTTCGAAGATGAAGCAGCAAAAATTACCCAGCCTCTCACTGAAGGATCAAAACAGCTGGATTTAGTCTCAATCGTGGGCATGCCCGGTCTTGGCAAAACAACCCTGGCAAGAAAAGTATATGATGATCTTTTACTTTTCAATAACTTCTATATATACGCATGGTGTTGTGTTTCCCAAGAATATCAGAAGATAGAGCTATTACTTGACATTTTAAGTCAGGTTGTTGAGGTCACTGGTCAAATGCGAAATATGAGTGAGCAAGATATAGCTGAAAAACTGTACAAACATTTAAAAGGAATGAAGTACCTTATTGTCTTGGATGATATTTGGAAAATTAATGCATGGAATGAGATAACTAGATTTCTCCCAGACGACCATAACAAAAGCAGAACTATGATTACAACTCGTATCTACGATGTTGCTTTGCAAGCTAAACCTAATAGCCCTCCTCATCCATTAAGATTGTTCTCTGAAGAGGAGAATTGGAAACTGTTACAGGAAAGGATATTTCGAAACACAAGCTGTCCAATGGAACTGGTGGAACTTGGAAAGGAAATAGCAAGAAATTGTAAAGGTCTACCCCTTGCTATTGTTCTAGAAGCTGAAATTCTTACATCTACGGACCTGAATATAGATCGGTGGAAACAAGTTGTAGCAAGTTTGAGTACGTTCATAGCAAATGACTCAAGGCAGTGGATTGGGATAATGGAACTGAGTTACAAGCATCTACCACATCATCTAAAGCCCTGTTTTCTTCATTTTGGAGCATTTGTAGAAGACACACAAGTTCCAGTTCAGAAGATGTTGAAATTGTGGATAGCAGAAGGATTTGTTAGGAAAAATGAGGAGAAGGATATAGAGGATGTAGCAGAAGAATACCTGAGAGATCTGGTTGGGCGAAGCCTAGTAATGGTAGGAAAAAGTGCTTCCAAAGGAGGTCTGAAAACATGTCATGTCCATGATTTGTTCCATAATTTATGCATGGAAAAAGCCAAAGAAGAGAGATTTTTCCAGGTTATACATGGAACTGATGAGCTTTATGCTTCTTCATTACGTATTTCAGATGATAGTGTCAGTTATGATTCATATTACTCTTCAGCACCTCAGCAATCTCGGTTATGCATTCATAGCAAGCGTAGAGATTTTGTTGCATGGAAGCCTTCTGATAGACATCTCCAGTCTCTACTGTTTTTTGCTACTATTGAGGGGATAATATCGTATGAGTGGATCTATCCTCGGGATTTCTTATTCATATTCTTCAGCCTGAAACTTCTCAAAGTACTGGATATTAGCTTCATTAGGTTGCCTGATACTTTCCCTGACGAGATAGAGCTTCTGGAACATTTGAGGTACTTAGCTGTTCAAGGAGGAATGAATACCGTGCCAGATTCTATAGTCAATCTTTCCTACCTTGAAACTCTTTCTGTAAAAGGAATGAAAGGTGAAGTTACCTTGCTTGATACTATATGGGAAATGGTAAACCTAGGGCATGTACTCATAGAATACAGTGCTTCTATCAAATTGCTTAGTAGAAGGAACTCCGAGAAATTGCATAACTTGAAAACATTTGGTACGGCATCTGTTCCCATTTATGAAGAGAATAAAGATTCGGAAACTTAAATGCATATTTTGGGAATCATGGAATGCAGTCACCAAGTGTAACCAGTTTCCGGCTTTGGACTTTCTGGAACAACTTGAATCACTGAAGATATTTTATTATGGTGCAGTGGGATATCCATGCAAATTTACTTTCCTCTCAAATCTGAAGAAATTGGCTCTGACAAAATTTCGCCTTCCATGGAATCAAATTTCACAAATTGGGATACTTCCCAACCTTGAAGTTCTTAAGTTATTGTTCAAATCCTTTGAGGGCCAAACTTGGGACATGAGTGATGGGGAGTTCCCAAGCTTGAAGTATTTGAAATTAGACGGTCTAGACATTGCACAGGGGAATGCCTCAAGTGATCATTTTCCCTGCCTGGAGTGACTAGTGGTGCTAAGGTGCAAGAAACTTGCATAATTACCTCTTTGTTTAGGGGAGGTTCTTACTCTCCAGGAAATCGAGATGCAGTGGTGCAGCCTTTCTGCTGCAAAGTCAGACAGGCAAATTAAAGAAGATCAGATGGATATTGGAAATGAGGAGCTCAATCTCCTAGTTAAGAACTGCTAATCGTCTTCTGGTTTGCTATTACATGGGCAATTGGAGCATTTTATACGTAAGAAACTAATACTTCCTCTTACAAAATTTGCCTGCTTATTTAAATTCAAATAGAATCCTGGTTTTAACTATTCTAATCTAATCTGCCGTATATTGTTACATGGAAGTAATACAAACTATGTTTGTCCATAGCGGAGTTTCACTTTTGACAAGCTAAACAAATAAGAAGTCAGTAACTTGTTTGATCAAACATTTAACAGATCTTCAGCCGAAAATTTGTTAGTAGCCATGTTTGATCATTTCGTGCACTTGCTGCTCCGTTCTCGCTCCTGGCCATTTTTTTTAGTGCCTACTTGACCTTGGAAGAATATCTCTTCACATAGAAGTTTATGCCGTTACAGATGTGACCCATTTCTTTTCCATAATTTAATCTTTCATGTCTCTCACTAGTCACCTGCATACGTTACGTTCTTTTTTATGAAAACCCCGACAAATGCATGATTTTTGTTACTATGCAAACCTTCTGACATTTCACATGTTTGCATTCACCTCCTGAGATCTAATATATTTTTGCCAGAAATAAAGCATTTGATAGTATGCTCAGAGAGTAGCAGAAAGATTAGGATCTTGAGCAAAATACTTTGGGAGAATGTAATATGCCTTTCTTCTCGCTTTACTATTTTTCATTGTTAGTACCATGACTGTTGCACTTCTTTCACAAAATTACTGTCTTTCAAATTGACTTCATAATAACCCATGATTCCCTCCAAGCAAAAAGAAAAAAATTGTGATAACAATGCCAAGTTCTTTGTCGTTGTGTATACTGCTTTGTAAACAAATTCCTCTTGCATTTTATGTGTTTTGAACTTTCAACCTATCCACATTCCATAAGGCTTAGTAAACTGAAGGGGGGATGCGGAGCAATAGGTCGAATTACTATATAAAGAAGAGTTGTAAACTATAGGACTCCTTTTTTTAGTAGGTTTGGCATTTATGATAGAGACAATCAAGCTGAACCACTGGCGGCTGATGGGTAGCACAGGAGGAGTCTTTATGTCAAAACATAACTGTGGTATTTGAGTTTGCGTGTTGATCAAGCATTGCGGCATGCAAGTGTCTCAACTCTCAACTATCAGATGATCATCTGTCATTTGATCTATTTTCTAAACAAATTCTCTCAATTGAGTGAAGTAGCATAAGTCTATGTTGTTCCACAAAAGCACATGATGCTGATTGGGAAGGATTTTGCTATGATCTATTGTCTCGAATAATTGCCTGTATCTGTTATTCTTTTGTGTTATGTAACTTAGTCAGGTTTCTTTTCCCACAAAATTTGCAGATGGATTAGAAATATGAGGAAATACGCATCAGAAGAAATGATGTGACATTTGTTTTTATAATCTATCAACATGCATTTTGCAGCTCTCTTACATTTTATTGGGAGATTGATATATGCTTGTTTCATTACTGTACCCCAAACACCTTGATGTTTTTTTGTATTAGATTCTCAATGATAAAGACTTTCTATTGAGCTATTGAGATCTGAGGTTAGACAAGAATAGTACTTCTGATCAAGTCTTGGTCAGATCCCTCCAATGTCACATTGTTGACTTGAATGGATGTAAGACCACGAATAAAGCTTCGGTGAAGTACAAATTCTCATTTAAACCTCAAGATGAGAAGTATGTGAAAGAAATAGTTTTCAAGTGATATGAGAAAATTATCTTTCATCTATCATATATGGTAGTGTGGGATTGGCTATTCAAGTTCGTTTATTTGTTTTCTGCTTCTGGGTTGTTCAGTATGCTGTTTTTGATCATTTTCAGATATTTTTCTGCTTAAATTCTCCGGTATGAATTCCTAACTATGCATAGAGACCCAAAATAGCTACTTCTGGAGAAGCAACAGAACGTTCTGAGAGACCAGAAAGCACAAGACACTTATTTCTGAAGATCCTGTGGAACATTTGGAGTTGGTAGGGAACAATGTGGACTTGGCTTTTTCTGATGATTCCATGAAACAGTCTACTGATGATTCGAAGATCAAATCAACACCCTTAAATTGAATATAAATGAGTAATGATTTTCTTCTGTTCCTTGAATTTGTTGAAGATATAGTAAAATAATATAAGATGGTCTTATATTACAGTTTAAACTTTTAGATCAAGTGGCTTTAACAAACATTCCATTGTAAATGAGTTGGGGATGAAAAACAAGGGATAAGTGAAAGCTCATTTTCTGTTTTGTTGCTCTTTTTGTCTTCCAAATCTAGATCAGTCATTTCAATTTATAAATATCACATCCGCGTGAATGCTTAATTAACTTTAATGACACGTTGATTGGTTTAGTTGACTTGTCTCAATATTTTATGTTCAATTAGCTGTCTTTTATTCTATTTTTTTTCTTTGTTGATTTTTGGAGCATTAATTAGCTGTTTATTGATAGAGTATAGTAGTTTCATTGAAGAGCTAAATTCCAGCTTCATTGCCCTTCAAGCTCGATCAGGCAGGTAATTAGTGAATAGTATTTGCTTCGAGTTGGATGCATGAAACAGAATAGATGTATATTAACGATGACTTTGGTGCATATCACTTCATAGTTGTCTAATTTTAGGATTTTAGGATCTTAACAATTTCTCGGAATTTCAAAATTGAAATTTAGCGTGTTTGATTAGAGATATTTTCATGGGAAAATGTCGAATTCTCGTAAATTTTCTATCTTCTTTGATTGACAAATAGAAATGGGAATGAAATTCTATAACACAATTCTTTTAAGCATAGTTTTCCTCATTTTCCTAGAAAATCAATTCCCACCTCCCCTAAGTAAAATATTTTCCAGATCGGAAGAGCTGGAAAATATTTTCTTTTCCATATTTTCATATCAAACGCTCCAAATTTGGAAAATGGTTAAGGATATCACTTCATAGTTGTCTAATTTTAGGATTTTGTTCCATGTCCATTGGATGAGGGTAGAACGAGCTACAATGCTTTTTAATATTGCATATCAGACTATAATCTCGACTATTTTGCTATTACTAATTAGCTCCACAAATAAAAATTTCTGGACCCACCCGTGGGTATTTTCACTAGTTATGGTATCAAGTTCACTATCACATAAAATATTAAGCGAGGAGCTACACGTAACTATTTAAGTCTCGCTCCATATAAAAATAAAAAATAAAAACCATTTAAATCTCGCCTTAAATGAAAACTTAAATAGTCAATGTGCTCACAGCTAAAAGAAATTAAGTGTCAAGTTTAGCAGTACGAGAGTCAATTAATTTAATTCCACTAGTTTAAGTGTTTTCATAGCCAAAATGAGCTATGAATATTATTTTATTATCATTGATCAACCTAAAGTTCTTTGCTCGCCTAATGAACAGGTCAAATTTTGTGCAATAGTGAGGGAAAAAAACAAAATTAATTGGTTTTGGTAAAGCATATAAATATTGGGTTATGGATGAAAACAATTTAGCTCAATAAACAAGATGCAACTTGTGAATTTAATAGACTGAAACTACGTATTTATATCGGTTTTAGATTGTGCCAAACTTAAATTTGTCTTATGCGCTAAAATATTAGCATTGAAGGAACCATATACAAAAATTGCAACTACCAGGCTTTAGTAGTAATAATATAATCAGGACATCCTGATAGAATTGTCAAAAATCCTACCAACTTTGCGGTGGTGTAGTCTGTACAAGTATGAAGAAAATATGCGTCAGGCTTTTGAACAAACAATGTAAGCTCCCTTCCATTTTTTCTCAGAAACCCTTAATATGGTACAATATTTTGGAGCTCTCTCTCTCTATGAACTTGAATTGAACCTCTTTTCCTCCAAGGCTATTTAGCTACTTCAAGTGAAGCATGGAACATCCCAGCTGACCAAAACCACAAAAACCTTGTTGCTGAAGGTCCTATGGAACATCAGTTGTTGCTAGAGAGCAATGTGGATTTGACTTCTGCTGATCTTGTAAATCGTTCTCTGGAACATTTGGATTGGCTAGAGAACAACGGAGACTTAAAATGAATCTGATGTTCTGGTTTGGGCAAACATACCTGAAGGAGATTGCAGGCAAAGTATAGTATCAATACTATGCAAGAGATTGGACATATAGTGCAGGATGCTGCATTAAAACTTCACTCACTCTGTCTTAGACCAACAACAGATGAAAGCTTGAAAAGAGACTTGGAACTTTTTGTTTCGAGCATGATAGAAGAAGTGAACTCTCACAAGGAACAGATAAGAACAAGTTACACTAATATCCTCCATCCACAATGCAGCTTTCATGAGAGAAACGAAATTTTGAAGGAATTGGTAGATTATCTCCCAGAGAATCTTGAGGATCTCCAGGGCTGTGAATCTGATTTGTTTGTATTGCTGAGATTTCATTATAGTAGCACTTAGCACAGTGCCCCACTTGAGGAGAAGTTAATATGGGTGAGAAATTTTCTAGGTTGGCTGGTTGATCAAAAGGATTCCAGGATGGCACTAAGAACTTATATGACCTATTAAATCGTATGGAATATGCAATAGACGATGCCGCCTATTTGTCTTAAACTTGTGTCTGGTCGATCGAGTAGGTCAAAGTGCACATCTGTAGTGTGTGTAATATCTCTTTTATGATTACGCTTATTGAGACAGAGAAACTTGATAGATTTTTGAAAGATTCACAACCAAACTCTCTTCCATGGAATCTACTGGTTGTGGCTAACACTGACTCTCTCCTCAACATTCAGATGCAGTTACAAAAATCTCAGTCTACTTGCAAATTACCCAAGAAAAACATTCCAAATTTCAAGTAAACTCCTCCGTTTACTTTATACTTACAATATTATCCCTAATCAACCAAATTAATTATTTCGACCCCTATTCAATTAATTTGTTGGATTTGAGTCGCAATCCACTAGGCGGATACCCAACAACCATGTGATTGATACATAAAATATTCATCTTACCAGGTATTAACCAATAACTAAGTTAAACATAATTAATGATCCATTGGTTTGAGTTCAACTAAGACAGGCTGGTCCCTTTTTTCCGCTAGTTTCACATTCAAAATCAATATTTTATCAGAGCTCTTCTGGTCAACTTCTTTAATGATTTTGCAGGCCTAGTTGAAGCTGCCTCTGAATTTGCAGCAAGCTCTCTGGTTTCTTTTCTTACGAAATCTGCAGACTTTTTTGCAAGTATGATGAAATATGCTTCAGACTTCAACTAAGAGTAACCTATGATGTGAGTTCTCTTACATTTGTTCTCAGAAATCTAAAGCACTTACTTTTTGCAGCTCTCTTACCATTTTTATTAATTTTTTATTTTTTATTTTTTTTGGGGAGATTTATAAGCTTGTTTCCCTAACGTGCCCCAAACACCTTGATGTTTTATGGACAGTTGTGAATTTTTATCTTAGATTCTCAATAGTGAAGAATCCCTATTTGAGTTTCTAAGATCTTAACATGACGTTATACAGCAGTAGTGAAATTGATCACATTGTTGACTAGAATGGACGTAAAATTATTGTGTTAAAAAACAAGAAATAAAAAGCTTCAGAAAAGCATAAATTCGTTTTGAACCTTGAAGATGCAAGTGATAAGCAGAAAATTATCTTTCATCTAACGCAGTACTGGGTGCTTGGCCATTCCCTTGGACTAAAGTTCATTTATTTATTTGTTTTCCGCGTTTGGATTGTTTGTTATGATTATCTATTTCAGTAGCATGAAGATTTATTTGCTTTAAATCTCCTGTATGAATTTCCTTATTATGCAGAGAGACCCAGCTTAGCTACTTCTAGATAAGCAACAGATTAACAGAATATTCGGAGTGACCAGAAAAACACAGGTAATTTGTTCCTGAAGATCCCGTGAACACATCTGGAGTTGTTGGTAGAGAACAATATGGACTTGGCTTTGCCTGATGATTTCGTGAAACATTCTACTGGTGATCCTATGGAATGTTTGGATTTGCTAGAGGACAGACACTTGACTGTTCATATCAAAGATCGAATTAAAACCCTTAAACTGAATATAAGGTTTCTGAGAACATTCCTCAAGGGAATGGAAGACAAGAAAGTTGAGGGATTGGTGTACGTGGAGGAAGTCAGAAGTATGGTGCAGGATGCTGCTGTAAAGCTTCATTCGTTTTGTCTTAGACCGACAACAGATGGAAGCTTGAACAGAGACTTGGAACTTTCTGTTTCTAGTATGATAGAAGAGGCGAACTATAAAGAGCACACTATAAGGTGGCATTGCATTGCTAATTATCTCTATCCACGATCCAGCGCTGATAAGAGAAATGAAATTCTGAAGGAATTGGTAGATTCTCTTTGAGAGAATCTGAAGGAGCTCCAGGACTGTGAATGCAATTTGCTTATATTGCTGAAGAGACATTTATAAACCCCGGAGGAGAAGCTAATATGGGTGAGCAATTTCGGCTGGATGATCGAAAGATTCCAAGGATGGCATTCAGAATAAGAACTTAGATGGCCTTTCAAATCGTATAGAATATGTAACTGAAAGTGCAGCCTATTTGTTTTTCTTCTATCTGGTCGATGAAATAGATGAAAGTGCACGTCTGAAATGTCACATCTCTTTTCTGATATGGATGTTTAAGCATCTTGAGCCAGAGGCCAAAGAGATACTTGTTGGATTTTTAAAGGATTCGAAGTCATCACGACCAGAGACTCTTTCCTTGAATCTACTGTCTGTCGCTACCGTAGACTCTCTCCTAAACATTCTGATGCAGTTTCAAAAATTTGAGTCTACATATATGGTTACTTTCAAGAAAAAAATCGCAACATTCGTCTGGAGCTAAGATTCCTAAGAGCGTTGCTCATGGATCCTCCACCAAGGAAGAATGATAATAAAAAAAAAGTGGATGGTATCTTGTCAGATATTGAAGCTTTGATCAAAGATGCAGAATCTTCCATTCACTTATTTGACATTCATGAAATGAAAGAAGAGACAGCAAACGAAATGAATCTTTTGCTTTCTGCTTTTCTAGATAAGATTGAACTCATCAAGTTGAAGGTCGGGGATGATTATATTGAAGTACCAAGGAAATTGCAATTCAAGTTGCTAGGGCTTGATGAGGTGAGCTCTATTGACTTGATTTTGAACAATCTAGATGAGATACTTAACTTCAGGGCAGATTTCATTGTTTCAATAAAGCAAGAAGTTGAAACAATCCACGGTGAGCTAGCCTCTCTGAGTCTTTTACTCAAGAACATCTTAGAAAACTGCAATAAGCATGAAGTAGCAGATCTTTTGGACCATGTCATTGATGTGGCTCACAATGCAGAGTATGCCATTAACTCATATGTGGTCCGAGATCGTCCTCTATGGGATCATATGTTAGAGCTTTCTGATATTGTAGAGGAGCTTATGCTTATTAAGGCAAAACCAACAGACATTTAACAAGAAATCATACAGCGACAAACAGCATAATGTTCAGATGGCTCCCACTCTCATCTTGTCATTGCAAGCTCACACAATAAAAATTGAAGAATCAGTCGTTGGTTTTGAAGACAAAGCTGCAAAAATTACAGAGCGTCTCACTATAGGATCAAAACAGTTGGACAAAGTCTACATCGTCGGCATGCCTGGTCTTGGCAAAACAACCGTGGCCAGAAAAGTATATATATGCATGGTATTGTGTTTCCCAAAGATATCAAAAGAGAGAGCTATTACTTGACATTTTAAGTTAGGTTGTTGAGGTCACTGATCTAAAGCGAAAAATGAGTGAGCAAGATTTAGCTAAAAAACTGTACAAACGTTTAAAAGGAATGAAGTATCTTCTTGTCTTAGACGATATTTGGAATATTAATGCATGGAATGACAAGAGTAGATTTATCCCAGATGACCATAACAGAAGCAGAATTATGATTACAATTCGTATCCACGATGTTGCTTTGTAAGCTAAACCTAATAGCCCCCCTCATTCATTAAGATTGTTCTCTGAAAAGGAAAGTTGGAAACTGTTATAGGAAAAGATACTTCGAAACACAAGTTGTCCAATGGAACTGGTAGAGGTTGGAAAGGAAATAGCAAGAAATTGTAAAGGTCTATCCCTTGCTGTTGTTCTAGTACTGGAATTCTTACACAGACAGACCTGAATATAGATCGGTGGAAACAAGTTGTAGCAAGTTTGAGTATGTTCATAGCAAGTGACTCAAGGCAGTGGATGGAGATAATGTAACTGAGTTACAAGAATCTACCAGATCATTTAAAGCCCTGTTTTCTTTATTTTGGAGCGTTTGCAGAGGACTCACAAGTTCCAGTTCAGAAGATGTTGAAATTGTGGATAGCAGAATTTGTTCAAAAAATTTAGGGGAAGGATCTAGAGGATGTAGCAGAAGATTACCTGAGAGATCTAGTTGGGGGAAGCCTAGTAATGGTAGGAAAAAGTGCTTCAAGAGGAGGTCTGAAAATATGTCATGTCCATGATTTGTTGCATAATTTATGAGTGGAAAAAGCCAAAAAAGAGAGATTTTTCCAGGTTATACATGGAACTGATGAGCTTTATGCTTTGCTATTACATAGTTCAGATGATAGTGTCAGTTATGATTCATATATACATAGTTTAGATGGTGGCATCAGTTATGATTCATATTACTCTTCAATCAGCTCCTCAGCAATCTCGGTTATGCATCCATAGCAAGTATAGAGATTTTTATAGGTGGAAGTCTTCTGACAGACATCTCCAATCTCTACTGTTTTTTACTACTGAGTTGGTACAATGGTCGCAGTCGCTCTATCCTCAGGATCGATTATTCATATTCTTCAGCCTGAAACTTCTCAAAGTATTGGATGTCTGCTCCATTAATCTGGGTGATACTTTCCCTGATGAAATAGAGCTTCTGAAATATTTGAGGTATTTAGCTGTTCAAGGAGAAATGAATTCTGTGCCAGGTTCTATAGTCAATCTTTCATACCTTGAAACTCTTTTTGTGAAAGGAGTGAGAGGTAAAATTAGCTTGCAGATACAATATGGGATATGGTAAACTTAATGCATATACTCATAGGGGACGAGGCTTTTATCAAATTGCTTAGCCAAAAGAACTCCAACAAGTTGCATAACTTGAAAACACTTGGAGTGGCATCTGTTCCCATTTATGAAGAGAATATCATAAGAGGATTTCCGAATCTTCAGAAATTTAAATGCATATTCTGGGAATCATGGAATGCAGTCACCGAGTGTAACCAGTTTCTAGCATTGGACTCACTGGAACAACTTGAATCAGTGAAGATATTTTATTATGGTGTTAAAAAGGCATATCCATGCAAATTTATTTTCCCCTCAAATCTGAAGAAATTGGCTCTGTCAAAGATTCGCCTTCCATGGAATCAAATTTCGCAAATTGGGAGACTTCCCAACCTTGAAGTTCTTAAGTTATTGTCCAAATCCTTTGAGGGCCAAACTTGGGACATGTGTGATGGGGAGTTCCCAAGCCTAAAGTATTTGAAATTAGACGGTCTAGACATTGCACAGTGGAATACTTCAAGTGATCATTTTCCCTGTCTGGAGCGAATAGAGGTGCTAAAATGCAAGAAACTTGCAGAATTACCTCTTTGTTTAGGGGAGGTTCTTACTCTCCAGGGAATCGAGATGCAGTGGTGCAGCCCTTCTGCTGCAAGGTCGGCTAGGCAAATTAAAGAAGATCAGAAGGATATTGGAAATGAAGAGCTCAAACTCCTGGTTATGAACTGCTAATCATCTTCTGGTGAGTCATTACATGGGCAATTGGAGCATTTCATACATAAGAAACTAATACTTCCTTTTATAAATTTTTCCTGCTTATTTTGAATTCAAATTGCATCCTGTTTTTAACTATTCTGATCTAAACTAAACTGCCTTAGATTGTTACATGGAAGCAATATAAACTATTTTTGTCCATGGTAGAGTCTCACTCTTGTGACAGGCTAACCAAATTAATAAGTCAATAACTTATCTTCAGCTGAAACTGTGATAGTAGCCATGTTTGATCTTTTCCTGCACTTGCTGCTCCATTCTCCCTCCTGGCCATTTTTTTAGTGCCTACTTGACCTTGAAAGAATATCTCTTCATATAGAAGTTTATGCCGTTACAGATGTGATCCATTTCGTTTCCAAAATTTAATCTTTCATGTCTTTCACTAGTCACCTGCATATGTTACATTCTTTTTTTATGAAAAGCCCGACAAACACATGATTTTTGTTACTATGCAAACCTTCTGACATTTCACGTGTTTGCATTCTCCTCCTGAGATCTAATATATTTTTGCCAGAAGTAAAGAACTTGATAGTATGCTCGGAGAGTAGCAGAAAAGATTAGAATCTTAAGCAAAATACTTTAGGAGAATGTAATATGCCTTTCTTCTCCCGTTACTATTTTTCATTGTTAGTACCACGACTGTTGCACTTCTTTCACAAAATTACTGTGTCACGCCCCCGCTAATTTTAACATGTTTTTGGATATTTTATATTAATTTATAAATATCATAGCGGAAGTTTCAATATAAATAGTGGGGACCTGACGTGCAAACTGCATAAAATTGTTTTTCTCTTTACAAGGCTAATTACTTAAACTAACAAGTTGTTATATGTTAAAGAATCATTAAAACTTAGTTTTCCAATAAAATACAAAGAAGACAACAAGTTGTATTAATAGAAATATTTCATTGATTACCAAAACAAACATAGATAATTTAGCTAAGACAAATTGTTGGGAAGCTATCACACTAAAATGTAATTTTCCAATTGATAGAAGTACACTTATAGAGGGGTGGGTATATTTATTAATACAAAATGTATTAAATTTATAATTGCATTCGCAGTCGCTTTAAAAACATGTTTCCACTACATGCAAAACTCTACTCCAGCTAGTGAGCATGTTCCAACTCGTAGTTTGCTTTGCTTTTCAAATATCGTATCTTCGATCATCTACAAAAGTTGTAGAAGAGGGGAGTGAGTACGAAGTACTCAGTGAGTACAAAACTTTTTAATTTACTTTTTATTAGAAAGATTTATTTTCAAGAATTCAATGCATAAAACTTTTCAATGAACAAATGTGCCCAATTACTAGTTAAACTACTACCCGTGGGGCGCGCAAGATTCATAACGATTCAAACCAATACAATCTTGACCATGTACAATTAAGTTGATCCACATTTGAATCCCGGTTGAACCTTATCGGAATTCCAAACAATTCAAAGCAAACACCACACTAATTTTCCTTATCCCGGAATCATTGGACAAGTCATAGTGTGGGAACATGTCAAGGCAATTCTATACAAAACGGGTAGAGCAACTAGTGATTCAAATGCAATCAACCAATCTTCTTTTTCAATGTATTAAAATACATATCAATTTCATGAAAGACTTCAATCTAAACCATACTTATCATATCAAAACTCTATGAATACAAAGAGGGAATCAAAGTATTAGTTACTCATCTCTTTAACTTGATTTTTCCAAATATTCTTTTAGTTATTGACAAATATCGTCAAAATCTTTATTTATACACTTAACTAAACTCTTCCGTCAACCATGTGCACCACTTATTGAATTAAGACTTAATTTAACTCTTCAAGTAAGGATTTTTTAATTTTCTTGTTTGGGTAATGCACATTTGAAACCATTTTAAAATCAAGAACGGTGACTTATGCTTATGAAATTCTCGTCGAAGGTAGAAAATTCATATAAGTTCATTGTATATGAAATTGAGCTCAAGAATACTACGTTGGGAATGCCAAAATATTTTTCAACCTCCTAAAAATCTGTCCTCGGGTGCCTACTGACCACTTTCACAAAACATGTCATAAAAACTCCTACGGGTCTCCAAACGGTGTCATTCAAGACGATCATTTTTCAACTTGTATCTTGTTAAAATTCCACATATACTATTGGTTATGATCTTTTAAAGTTAAAGGGCAGAAACTGCATACATAATACTCTCATGCCTAAAGTCTTTTTATTAAACTCATACATACATGCTTGGCTTCCTAGAATTCAACATTAGCTTCTTATGCTTTCCTTTTCATTAAAGAAGACATTACTTTCCTTCTTCCAATTAATCCGAAGCTTCATTTAATTTTAACAAAATACTATGGAATTCACTTTAAAGTCCAAAAGAATACTTCATTTAAATTTTCAACTTCAGTTCTCCCTTCTTAACTATAATTTCATATACTAACTTTACATAATTCCCTTCTAGTTTTTAGTAAATTCCAATTTCATGTCTAAGAATAATTTTACCCATTTAAACCAATAAAAAACTAAATCAAAATCAACTACTCATTTCTCTAAAAATTTCTTAAGTCAACCTTAATAACTTTAGATCTAAAAATCTCATACCATGCATATACTTCAAGAAATTCAAATACATCTAAATTATATCAACAAACTCATAATTTTCTTCCTTTAAGATTCATTATATCAAGTTATATATCAAAAACCCCGAATCATAATATAGAATTAAAGTTGTATTTACCTCTTGATTTTCCAAGGATTGTTTGAAGAATTCTAAGTGGAAAAATGCCTCAAAAACCTTGATATTTCTCAATCAACGCGATATTTTTAAGTTGGATTCTCCCTATATTTGAAAAAATGGCCTTTTTAAGTGAAAGAGAGATGTTTTGGTGAGTTTTGAATGGTGTTCTATGCCCCTCTTTGTCTATAGACGGATTTCCTTTTATATTTGAAGGTTTGTCAACCACCAATAGGAAGAAATACAAGTGTCTTTAGATAATTTTTTAGATTAGCCAATGGGAATGAAAGCAAAGATCTTTTGGAAGTTTTGTCAAATAAAATTAGAGACAAGTGTTCTTTTTATTTTCTCATATGGTTATTTCATAAAATGACCAAGTGGCATTGTAAGGTTTCTTAATTATTTATTATCTATTAAATCTTTCTACTTAGTATGATCTTACAATTTGATTATTATGTTTTTGGTACATACTAATCAAATACTATATTTTTATTGTAGGCATCACTTGAGCCGTGATCTTTTAATCGTATGACACAATTGATGTAATTTGAGTTGTTATTCAATTATCGTCAAAGTAACAATCATATTGCTAATAATCACTCTCTTTGCATTCATTGGAGTAACAATCTTACAATTCAATACAATCAAATTGTGCAATCCAAATAATTCCTCCATCATTATCAAAATAATGGTCACATTGCTAAATTCGTTCTTTAAGATTTTGCGAAATGTTACATATTGTCTTTCAAAGTGACTTTATAGTCAACCCATGATTCCCTCCAAACCCTCCCCACCTCCCGGGTCGATAACAATGCCAAGGTCTTTGTCGTTGTGTATACTCCTTTGTAGACAAATTCCTCCTGCATTTTATGTGTTTCGAACTTTCAACATATCCACATTCTATAAAGCTTTTTTGGGTTGCATTTATTGGTTCCATTGATTTGGCATTTATGATAGAGACAATCAAGCTAAACCACTGGTGGCTGAACTTGAAGGGTAGCAGAGACGGAGTTTTTTATGTCAAAGCATGACTCTGGTATTTGAGTTCGCGCGTTGATCAAGCATTGCGGCATGCAAGTGGGTCAAACTCTCAACCATAAGATGATCATCTATCATTTGATCTATTTTCTAAACATTATTATCTTAGTTGACCGAAGTAGCATAAGTCCATGTTGTTGTTCTACAAAAGCACATGATGCTGATGTGGAAGGATTTTGTTATGATTTATTGTCTAGAATAATTGCCCTGTATCTTTTATTCTTTTGTGTTATGTAACCTACGGATATTTAAACCATTCATATGATATGGTACATGCAGATTATTAAGATAAGAATTCAAGGGTTTGGTTCAAGTGTTCTAAATAAAAAAATCTCACCTATTTTCTCGATGTAGCTTTTAATAATTTCCAGTATTCTGGTTATACTGAGTTAAGTACTCTTGAACACAACTTCCTTTCTCCTTCCAGACAACAGTCGACCCAACCATGTTGCTGGTACATAAATTACTATTACCAGGTATTAAATAGTGTCATTTCATCTATTGTCTATTGATTTTAAATATTGTCAGTCTTCTGTCCAAATGAAGTAGCGGATGAGTCGTTCTATTATTCCATTTCCAGTACTTGACGTTGATTTGCAACTATTTTGGCTATGATTCATTGGCTTGGGTATTTACGCATAGTCGTTATCTGTTGTTACTTGTTACAACTTCAACGTGCTCACAGCTAAAAAAAATTGAAGTATTATTTTAGCATTGTGAACGTAGATTATTATAACTTAATTCCATTAGTTTAAGTGTTTCACAACCAAAGCAGTCAATAGTTTAGAAAGTAGCTCAATCTTGTATGTTAGTTTATGTTGTTGAATTATTATATTATCATAATATCATTGATCAACCTAAAGTGCTTTATTTGTCTGATGAAAAGGTCAAAATTTGTGCAGTAAGAATGAAAAGGTCAAAATTTGTGCACTAAGCGAGGGGAAAAAATGGTTTTGGTAACACATATAAATGCTGGGTTATGGATTAAACATATTAGCTCAATAAACAAGATGCTACTTGTGAATTTAATAAACTGAAACTACGCATGTAAATCGGTTTTAGACTAAGTTGTACCAAACTTAAATTTGTCTTGTGCGCTAAATTATCGCCTTGAAGGAACCATGTACAAAAAAAATTACAACTACCAGACTTTGGTAATAATAATATAATCAGAAGCATTCCTGAATCCTGATAGAATTGTCAAAAATTCTACCAAGTTTGCAGGTGGAATAGTTTGTACAGGTATGAAGAAATATGGTAATGTAAGCTCCCTTCCATTTTCTCTCTGAAACTCTTAATATATACAATATTTTGCAGCTCTCTTTTCTCTCTATAAGCTTGAATTGAACCTCTTTCCCTCCAAGGCTATTTATCTACTTCAAGTGAAGCCATTGAACGTCCCAAGTGAAGTGACCAAAACCACAAAAACCTTGTTACCCAAGGTCCTATGGAAAAACGCAAGGAGTTGCTAGCTGCTGATCTTGTAAATCGTTCTCTGGAACATTTGGATTGGCTAGAGAACAACAGAGACTTGAATGTGCATGTCAAGGACCAGATACACACCCTTAAACTGAATCTGAGGTTTGTGCGAACATACCTCAAGGTGATTGCAGGCAAATACTCGGAGAAATGGACGTCTAATATCAACACTATGCTAGCGATTGAACATATAGTGCAGGATGCAGAAATAAGATTCCACTCACTCTGTCTTAGACCAACAACAGATAAAAGCTTGAACAGTGAGTTGATACATCATGTTTTTATTATGATAGAAGAAGTGAACTCTCACAAGGAACAGATAAGATTAAGTTACACTGATTGTCTTAATCCACGATCCAGCTCTCATAAGAGAAACGAAACTTTGAAGGAATTGGTCGATTCTCTCCTAGAGAATCTAAAGGATCTCCAGGGCTGTGAATCTGATTTCACTATGTTGCTGAGGAAACATATAGAAGCACTTGAGGAGAAGTTAATATGGGTGAGAAATTTCCTAGGTTGGCTGGTTGGTCGAAATGATTCCGGGGATGGGATTAAGAACTTAAATGGTCTTTTAAATCGTATAGAATATGTAATAGACAGCGCAGCCTATTTGTCTTACTTTTGTCTGGTCGATGGAGTAGGAGAAAGTGCATATCTGAAGTGTAATATCTCTTTTATGATATGGATGATTACGCATATTGAGCCAGAGATCACAGATATACGTGTTGGATTCTTTGACAATTCAAAGTCATCACAACTAGACTCTCTTCCACAGAATCTACCGGTTGTGGCTGCCATTGACTCTCTCCTCAACATTCTGATGCAGTTACAAAAATGTCAGTCTAATTTTATG
The DNA here is from genome assembly GCA_963692815.1 of Nyctanthes arbor-tristis. Lineage (NCBI taxonomy): Eukaryota > Viridiplantae > Streptophyta > Magnoliopsida > Lamiales > Oleaceae > Nyctanthes > Nyctanthes arbor-tristis. Next base: position 38,043 of record CAVNYN010204674.1, read on the forward strand.
GTTCCTTTAGAGAGAAAAATTGCAAGATTTGGTCAGGAGCTAAGATTCCTGAGAACCTTGCTCATGGATCCTCCAAGGAAGAATGACAAGAAAGAAAAAGTGGATAGTCTCTTGTTAGATATTGAAGCTTTAATCAAAGATGCTGAATCTTCCATTCACTTATTCAATGTTTGTGAAATGAAAAAAGAGACAAAAAATGAAATGAATCTTCTGCTTTCAGCTTTTCTAGATAAGATAAAACTCATCAAGTCGAAGGTCAGGAATTATATTGAAGTACCAAGGAAATCACAGTTCAAGTTGCTACAGATTGATGAACTAGGCTCTATTGACCGGATTTTGAAGAATCTAGATGAGATACTCAAGGTCAGCGCAGATTCCATTGTTTCAATAGAGCATGAAGTTGAAACAATTCATCGGGAGCTAGTCTCTGTCAGTGTTTTACTCAAGAAAATCTTAGAAAGCTGCAATAAGCATGAAGTGTCATATCTTATGGACCGAGTAATTGATGTCGCTCACAAGGCTGAATATGCCATCAACTCACATGTGCTCCAAGATAGACCTTTATGGGTTCATATGTTACAGCTTTTTGATCTTATAGAGGCACTTATGCTGATTAAGAGAGAAGCAACAGACAAATTTAACAAGAAAACGCATAATATTCAGATGGCTTCTCCTCTCGTGTCTCCATCACAGGCTCTTACAACAAGACTTGAAGAATCAGTTGTTGGTTTCAAAGATGAAGCAGCAAAAATTACAGAGTGTCTTAGTGGAGGATCAAAAGAGCTGGATGTTGTCTCAATCTTGGGCATGCCTGGTCTTGGCAAAACAACCCTGGCCCGAAAAGTATATGATGATCTTTTAGTTTCCAATCAATTCTACATATATGCATGGTGTTGCATTTCCCACGCATATCAGAAGAGAGAGCTATTACTTAACATTTTAAGTCAGATTGTCGAGGTCACTGATCAAATGCGAAAATCAAGTGAACAAGATTTAGCAGAAAAACTGTACAAACGTCTAAAAGGTATGAAGTATCTTATTGTCATGGATGATATTTGGGACATTAATGCGTGGAATGACTTAAGTAGATTTCTCCCAAATGATCACAACGGAAGCAGAATTATGATTACAACTCGTATCCACGATGTAGCTTTCCAAGCTAAACGCGACAGCCCTCCTCATTCATTAAGATTCTTCTCTGAAAAGGAAAGTTGGAAACTGTTACAGGAAAGGATATTTCAAAACACCAGTTGTCCAATGGAATTGGTGGAAGTTGGAAAGGAAATAGCAAGAAACTGTAAAGGTCTACCCCTTGCTGTTGTTCTAGTAGCTGGAATTCTTGCACGGATGGATATGAATATAGATCGATGGAGAGAGGCTGTAGCAAGTTTGAGTACGTTCATTGTAAGTGACTCAAGACAGTGTATGGAAATACTGGAACTAAGTTACAAGCATCTACCCGATCATCTAAAGCCCTGTTTTCTCTATTTTGGAGCATTTGCAGAGGATGCACAAGTTCCAGTTCAGAAGATGTTAAAATTGTGGATAGCAGAAGGATTTGTTCAGAAAATTGAGGAGAAGGATCTAGAGGACGTAGCAGAAGGCTATTTGAGAGATTTAGTTGGTCGAAGCCTAGTAATGGTTGGAAAAATTGCTTCTAGAGGAGGTGCCAAAACATGTCATGTTCATGATTTGTTGCATACTTTATGTTTGGAAAAAGCAAAAGAAGTAGGATTTTTCCAGGTTATACATGGACGCAGTGAGCTTTATGCTTCTTCCTTATATGGTTCAGATACCAGTGTCAGTTATGGTTCATATTACTCTTCAGCTCCTCAGCAATCTCGGTTATGCATTCATAGCTCGTGGCAAGATTTTCTTTCGTGGAAGCCTTCTAACAGACATGTCCAGTCTCTACTTTTCTTTCATGCAGAGGGGATAAGAAGGTTCCCATGTGTCTATCTTCGAGATTTTTTATCCATATTCTACAGCTTGAAACTTCTCAAAGTACTGGACATAAGCCGTATTAGTTTGGGCAATACTTTCCCTAGTGAAATAGAGCTTCTGGAATATCTGAGGTACCTGGCTGTTACTATACATGGCGATATGACTACTGTGCCAGATTCAATAGTCAATCTTGCCTACCTTGAAACTCTTTTTGTGAAAGGAAAGAAAGGTGTAGTTAGCTTGCCAGATACTATATGGGAAATGGTAAACTTAAGGCATATCCTCATAGGAGACGGCGCTTCTATCAAATTGCTTAGCAGAAGAAACTCCAACAAGTTGCATAACTTGAAAACACTTGGTGTGGTATCTGTTTCCATTTACGAAGAGAATATCATAAGAGGGTTTCTGAATCTTAGGAAACTTAAATGCATATTTTGGGAATCATGGAATGCAGTCACCAAGTGTAACCAGTTTCCCACATTGGACTTTATGGAACAACTTGAATCACTGAAGATATTTTATTATGGTACGGTGAGACATCCCTGCAAATTTACTTTCCCCTCGAATCTGAAGAAATTGGCTCTGACGAAGTTTCGCCTTCCATGGAATCAACTTTCACAAATTGCGAGACTTCCCAACCTTGAAGTTCTTAAGTTATTGTTCAAATCCTTTGAGGGCCAAACTTGGGACATGAGTGATGGGGAGTTCCCAAGCCTGAAGTACTTGAAATTAGAAGGTCTAGACATTGCACAATGGAATGCCTCAAGTGATCATTTTCCCTGTCTGGAGCGACTGGTTGTGCTAAGGTGCAAGAAAATTGCAGAATTACCTCTTTGTTTAGGGGAGATTCCTACTCTGCAGGAAATCGAGATGCAGTGGTGCAGCCCTTCTGCTGCAAAGTCGGCCAGGCAAATTAAAGAAGATCAGATGGATATTGGAAATGAGGAGCTCAAACTCCTAGTTAAGAACTGCTAATCTTCTTCTGATGCATCATTACCTGGTCAATTGGAGCATTTCATATGTAAGAAATTACTACTTCCTCTTACAAATTTTGCCTGCTTAAATTCAAATTGAATCCTGGTTTTAACTTTTTGATCTAAACTAAACTAAATCCTGGTTTTAACTTTTTGATCTAAACTAAACTAGCTTATCTTGTTACATGGAAGCAATATAAACTATTTTTGTCCATAGCAGAGTCTCACTCTCGACAGGGTAACCAAATTAATAAGGCAATAACTCATTTGATCAAACATTTAACAGATCTTCAGCTGAAACTGTGTTCGTAGCCATGTTTGAATATTTCCTGCACTTGCTGCTCCATTCTGTCTCCTGGCCATTTTTGTTTTAGCGCCTACTTGAGCTTGAAAGAAAATCTCTTCATAACATTCTCGGGATATTGCACTACCTCATATAAAAAGTTTATACCATTAGACATTTGACCCATTTAAAGCCTGTTTTGGGATCTAATATATCTTCATCAGCAGTCGAGCCTTTTGAGAGTATGCTCTGAGAGTAGCAGAAAAGATTAGAATCTTAAGCATAATACTTTACAAAAATGTGATGCCTTTCTTCTTCCGTCACTATTTTTCTTTGTTAATTCCTAAATAAATGACTGCCTTTCTAAGTGATTTCGGAATTGACCCATGATAACAATTTTGAGTTCTCTGTGGTTGTGCTTACTATTTCCTAAACCAATTCCTTAAATATTTTCTAAAAAGCTTCTTTTCTGGTTGCATTTGTTGATTCCGTTGATTTGGCATTTCCAATAGGCTATGAAGCTAAACAGTTGGTAGCTGAAGGCTACCAGTTTTATATGTTGAAGCGTGGCTATCAGACGATCATCTGTCATTTGATCTATTGATTCTAAGTTCTCTCAGTCGATGAGAAGCAGCACAAGTCTATGTTATTCTTCAATAAAATTTTTACATTACATGATGCTGATTTGAAAGGATTTGTTATGATTTATTGTGTGTCTCTGTTATTCTATTGTGATTGTGCAACTTATGGATTCTTAAACCATTATTAAAGTATGTTACTACATGGGTGAATCTGAGGTTGTTTTACTTGCAGTAATAATTAACAAACTCCTACTGTTTGAAAGATACCAAGAAGTATCTTTTGATGTTTCATTTGTTGGAATCACAAGAGCACAAGCAGAACCAATATTGATATTAACAGCAATGGGATTGGAGATCTGTGAGGTGTGGTTGAATCAATATCCGATGAGCCAAGTAAATCAGGTACCATGGGGTCGAAAAATGGCAATGGTCGAGGGGGGAACA